>BQMF02000700.1:0-154878 GCA_027922465.2 Turritopsis dohrnii | reverse complement strand
TGTCAGGCGACTCTTCAACATTAATTGACGCGATTGAATCAAACCGTCATTAGCCACGTTGGCGTTATCCCTATGAGTATTGGAGATCATCACATGGTTGGATGTATGAGAGAACGTCACCATATAAAGTTTGCATAAAAAACGACTGAATATCGTCAGTATTCTAAATACAGACCCGAGGATCTAATTTCAAACTTTCAAGACGTAGACTGGTCACCCGTCTGAAATGCATCGTGTCCGAATATTGCGTGGAGTTATATGAAAATGATCTTAAATGACGTCTTTAACGCAGTTGCTCCAGTGAAAAAGAAACGGATTAGGGGCAAGCCGACACCTTGAATATCTAGTATAATAAAGAGACATATGGATGAGCGCGACAAGCTATACCGTAAATCGTTGAAAACCAAATGTGAAGCTGATGTATCTGCCTACAAAAGTAAAAGAAACCAGGTCAACAACATGCTAAAAAGAGCGATGGCAGACTAACATCGTGCATTGATGACGGAACATGCATCTAACCCCAACGGATTTTGGAAATGTATAAAACAAATCTACCTTTCCAAAACAAATAAACAGCCACCATCTAAATCGATGATTATTGACGACATACCATGCTCTGATAGCAACAGAATAGCCAACGGTTTCTGTTCATATTTCTCCTCAATTGTTCATTGTGTCAAGACAAAAAATATGCCCTTACGTGCTTTCATATGGAACTTCAAACCGAAAATCAATCACAGGTCCCGAAAATGTTTTAAATTTAGTGGTGTCCTAGTCTCGGAAGTCAATCGCTTGTTAAAATCTTTAGAACGAAAGAAAGCTACAGGATACGATGGACTTCCATTATGTCTCTTAAAAGATAGTGCTGACGTCATCTGTATACCGTTAACTCACATCATAAATATATCGTTAACTTTGGGAATATTTCCAACCGAATGGAAAACAGCTTTGATAGACCCTGTTTTCAAGTCTGGTAGACATGATTTATTTGAAAACTACAGACCAATTTCCATCTTACCGATTGCTTCAAAAATCCTTGAGAGCATTGTCAGGAAGCAGGTCATGGACTACCTCACAGAGAACATTCCAATACCTAATAGGCAATTTGGTTTTCGCTCATGTCACTCTACTGAACTAGCAACAACATTGTTCCTCGATTCCGTCCGCTAGAAAGTCCATACAGGTCAACTTGTAGGGGAATTATTTATAGACCTATCAAAGGCATTCAACACAGCAAGTCACGCAACATTATTGGATAAACTGAAATGTACGGAATATATAACACTGAGCTGGAATGGTTTAAGGACAATTCATTTAATCGCAAGCAAATTGTCCGTTACCAGAATAATATTTGTAATCCAAATGCAGTCTTTAGCGGTTAACCACAGGGCTCTATCTTAGGTCTGCTGCTATTCCTTATCATTTTTAACGATATGCCAGACTGTTGGATAAATAGCGAGATACGTTATTTACGTTATTTACGTTGGTCACAAAGATTTTCATGTTATTGAATCAAAACTGAGTGATGATATGACCCAAATAGCAAAATGGTTTCATGACAACGAATTGATTTTAAACTTAAAGAAAGGCAAAAGTGAGTCAATGCTGCTTGGTACCGCTCAGCGAATTGCTAAAACATCTGGGCAACTAAATGTGATATAAAGCCCAACGAAATCTATGCGTGAAGCTATTTACCTACTATTCAAACCTGAATACTAAAAAGATAATAGAAAGTAAGGTTTTTTGGGGAATTGTTCTTGTTGAAGAAGAACGTATTGGATAATAATAACAACAAATTTAACGGAAAATTAAAGTACGTTTCAAATGAACTTGCACAGTCTATATATTAACTAGCCGCCAAGGCGGTGTCGCTCGCCGCCCATGTTCAGCCTGCCTTGCATCACCACCTGCTCCAAATTATTGCACTTAAGACCAGCGATAAGACTTCCTTTGCCGCTGGCTTTATCGCTTAATAAAGCTCGTTTGCACGTGAAGAGAAATACGTTCCTGGTGTTTCAAATTGGCATGTTCTTAACTCAGCCGTTTATTGTCGCGGTCGCATTTAAAATGTCAGCAGACTTTCTTGCTTTACACAATGCATTCTGAACGTGAACTTCCCGAGGTTTTTCTTTACGATTTTAAACCAATCAAATATCAGTTTAACAATACACTCAAAACGCAGAGAGAAAGAACTTTTCAACTTATTATTAGCTTTTGTTTTACGCGCTCTAACATGGGTGCTGTCAGAAGTAGGTGAAAAAAATGGTTTCTCACAAAAGGATCACACGGGAGGAGAAAAAAATGCACGTGCTAAATGAATGAACAGAATAAAAACGCTCGATCAGATTAAAATAGATTAAAAGAAATCGATTAAAAGAAATTAAGACAACTATTAAGACAAAAGCAAAAAATATTTTGTTTCATGATACTCTTTTTTTACCTATCAGTTTTTAAACATTTTGATTGCTCGAAAAAAAAGTCACCCGTCTCAGACAGTCAGGCAAGCTTTAGGATACACTGGCAAACCGAACATCCTGCCAGGTTCTGCCACTTCTGCTTTTTGTCCAAAATGTTTAATCAGTTAGTTTCTTTGTATTTAGTTGATTTATTGTTTTTGAAGCCAAGTCAACGTTGAATATGAAACTAACAATAATAATAAAAACAAAACGTTATTCCTATTAGGTTATCAGCCAAAAAAAGTCACGTTCGATGGGGTTTGCAATGTATTTGCTTCGAACTCACGTCGCTCACAAAAAAAGAAATAATTTCGCTCACAACTCAATCTACCATTTTGCGTGACTTACAAACAAACAAACACACAAACAAACAGACAAACAGAGAATCGGCTATTAATATATAGACTAGCCGCAAAGGTGGCGTCGCTCACCGCCCATGTCCACCTGCTCTGTATCACTGTATCAATAAATGTCTCGTACAACTTTTGTTCAACCAGCAGATTCGAAGTCACAACCTCTGGTAAAACCAATCCTTTATCAGTGTAACAATGTACTCAAAACGTAGAGAGAGGAAACTTCAACCTTTTTATTAGCTTTTGTTTTAAAAAAGTTACGCGCTCTAACATGGGTGCTATCAAACGTAAGGGAGAAATGGTTTCTGTCTTTAAAAAGATCACACGAGAGGAGAGAAAAAAAGGCACGTGCTAAATGAATAAAATGAATAAAAAAAAACGTTCGATCTGAAGCGCATAACAATTAAAAAAAGAAATTAAATTATTAAAAGAAACGCAAAAAAATATTTTGTTTCATGATAATCTTTTTTTACTTATCGGTTTCAAACATTTGGATTCCTCGAAAAAAAAGTTTACCCGTCTCAGACAGTCAGGATACATTAGGATACACTGGCAAACATGCTGCCACGTCCTGCCACGGCTGCTTTTTGTCCAAAATGTTTAATCAGTTAGTTTATTTGTATTTAGTTGATGTACTGTTTTCAAAGCCAAGTCAACATTGAATATAAAACTAACAATAATGATAAAAACAAAACGTTATTCCTATTGGTTCATTAGCCAAAAAAAGTCACGTTCGATTGGGGTTACAATGTATTTGCTTCGAACTCACGTCGCACACAAAAAAAGAAATAATTTCACTCACAACTTAATCTATCATTTTGCGTGACTTACAAACAAACAAACAGACAGACAGAGAAACAGCTATTAATATATAGACTAGACGCCAAGGCGGCGTCGCTCGCCGCTTATGTTCACCTGCTCTGTATCACTGTATCAATAAACGTCAAATTTCCATATAAACGGCTAGTACAACTTGTGTGCAACCCGAAGCAGATTCAAAGTCACAACCTCTGGTAAAACCAGTCTTTTATCAGTGTAACAATACACTCAAAGCGTATAGAGAGAAAACTTCAATTTTTTATTAGCTTTTGTTTTAAAAAAAGTTACGCGCTCTTACATGGGTGCTATCAAACGTAAGGGGGAAATAGTTTCTCTTCTTAAAAAGATCACACGGGAGGAGAGAAAAAAGGCACGTGCTAAATGAATAAAGTGAATAAAAAAAAAACGTTCGATCTGAAGCGCATATCAATTAAAAAAAGAAATTAAATTATTAAAAGAAACGCAAAAAAATATTTTGTTTCATGATAATCTTTTTTTACCTATCGGTTTCAAACATTTGGATTCCTCGAAAAAAAAGTTTACCCGTCTCAGACAGTCAGGATACATTAGGATACACTGGCAAACATGCTGCCACATTCTGCCACTGCTGCTTTTTGTCCAAACTGTTTAATCAGTTAGTTTTTTTGTATTTAGTTGATGTATTGTTTTCAAAGCCAAGTCAACGTGGAATATAAAACTAACGATAATTAATAAAAACAAAATGTTATTCTTATTAGTTCACCAGCCAAAATAAAGTCACGTTCGATTGGGGTTGCAATGTATTTGCTTCGAACTCACGTCGCACACAAAAAAAGAAATAATTTCGCTCACAACTCAATCTACCATTTTTCGTGACTTACAAACAAACAAACAAACAGAGAATCGGCTATTAATATATAGACTAGCCGCCAAGGCGGCGTCGCTCGCCGCCCATGTGCACCTTCTCTGTGTCACCCCGGAGACCCCAATGTAAAGAGTTGACTTCGTCAAATCAAAGCGAACTTCGTTTCAGAGTCAGTGAGTTATGCATTTTACATATGAAAACAAACCTTTTCATCGAATTATATTTTTTCGTCTATATAACACACTAATGATAACTCATCCTGACGAGCAGAATGAGCTAACAAAAAATACAGATTTATAGCTGTGGTGGTCCCAAGGTAATTATCTTAATAATCGGAACAAAAAACACGCAACAATAAACTGTCTAGTCATATTGAGAGTGAAGTTGCGTAACACCCCCCTCCTTGAAAGGACATAGCTTTCAACAGACCGAAAGTCTGGAATTGCCTTTAAGAGTTTGAGAGTTCCAATAGTGCCAATTTGCGTATTGGCCGAACATACGTTCCATCTTTCGTACGAATCGTCACAGTTCTCGTTCTGCCGTCTTCACTCGTTGTAATTGTTCGATTCGAGCCAGCTGCCACGTACCACGGGTTGTTTGATCTTCCAAATGCAGCACGAGTTGTCCCACCTTCAATTGATTGGATTGATCCATTTTCCACTTGTTCCTTGTCGTCAGTGTTGGTAGATACTGCCGTTGCCATCGTCCCCAGACTGATTCGTCATCGCTTGCATTTGCTCTCCACCGTTTTCTGAAGGTCATCCTCTTTGTCGTATATAACGCAAGGTTGTAGGTTGTTGCTCGCACGACCAATCAGGAAATGACTCGGAGTCAAGGTTCCAAGTCGTTGACATCATCGCTTAGATGTGTGAGTGGCGGCTGTTAACAAGAGCCTCCACCTCAGTGAATATTGTGATCAAAGTAAAATCGCTTACCGATTGATCTGCAACTATCACCTTCAAACTCGTCTTTACACTGCGGACGAGTCTCTCCCATGCACCACCCATGTGGGGTGCACTTGGTGGATTGAATTTCCAATTAATTGATCTCCTCCTCATCGATTGTTTGATCTTTAGGTGATCCATCACTTCAAGCGCTCGTTTCAGCTCATTGGTAGCACCTTGGAAGTTGGTGCCACAGTCCGAACGAATGACATCTGGATTGCCTCTTCTGTTAATGAATCTTTCGAGCACGTTGATGAAATTGTCTGTGCTTAATGAAGGTGCAACTTCTAGGTGAATTGCCCTTGTCGTCAAGCACGTGAAAATACATCCCCATCGTTTGGCCCTACTCCTCAAGACCTTGACTTCAATGGGCCCAAAAAAATCAAACCCAGTCTGGTGGAATGGAGGAGTGGCTATCTTGATCCTATCGATTGGTAGATCGGCCATCTTGACTTCCATTGGTCTTGATTTGTGACGCTGGCAAGTAACACATTGCCTAGTCACGAAGTTGACGACTGGTCTCCCTCTTATGATCCAGAATTCTTGACGGAGTAGCGACAGGAGATGTTGCTTTCCTGTGTGTCGGTACGTCTCATGGAAATGACGCACCAGAAGTTTGACTGCTGGATGAAAGCCAGGAAGGATGATTTGATGTTTTGTAGCGAATGGAAGTGTGCTGTTCTTCAACCTTCCACCAACACGTAGCACACCTTCGTCGTCAAGAAAAGGGTCAAGGTTTGAAAGTGGGCCCGTTCTCTTCCTCTTTTGTTTATCTGGTGTTGCTTGAGCATCACGGTAATCCTCTTGAAACGCTTCTTGTTGAATGAGTTTCAAAACAGCAATCTTTCCTCTCCTTTCTTCATCGTGTGTTAGAACTCTCTTTTGCTTCTTGATAACGACCCCTCTGTTAGGTTTACACGCCCTTGGGCCGTTTCTTCTGATCTCTTTCTTCTTTGACTTGACTGCTCCCGGTTGAAGAAACAAGATAACCCAAGCTGTTGTTCGTATCAGCCTAGCCCATTTCGAGAAGCGAGTATAATCAATCAAGGGCTTCTCTGTTCTGACGGAGAGATTGATCGTCTCTCTTTTGATCTTAGGGTCATTTGGGTCGATCTCAGCAATTTCAGTTGTTCTCCAGTATTCTTCTGCTTGATAGAGTCGGGTCCATTGAACCAAAGTGGGTCTGAGAGAAGTCGATGGATACTCGTCTCTCTTGTTCCAAGGTCTGAGGGGTTATCCTTACCAGCGATATGGTGCCATTGATTGGGCTCAGAACTTTCACGTATCTCAAAAACTCTGTTGCTGACGAACACTTTGAATCTCTTGCTGTCATTGGAAATGTATTGTAGATTAAGTGTCGAATCCGTCCAGAAGTGAATGGCACTGAAGTTCATGTCCCCTTCGTCGAGGATTGTTTGGTGCAACCGTACAGCCATCACTGCAGCTTGAAGCTCTAGTCTGGGTAAGGTGATCTTCTTGAGAGGCGCCACTCTAGATTTTGACATTAGCAAATGGCACGTGATCCCTCCTGCCCTGTTGACTCTAACGTAGCTTGCTGCAGAGAAGGCTTTTTCTGATCCGTCGCAGAACGTGTGTAATTGGAGCTGATAGCCATTGATGTCGAGACAACGTGGAATTTTTATGTTTCCAATTTTTGCAAGGTCTTTGAGCCAGTGTTTCCACTCCTTTTCCAGGATTTCATCGATCGGTTCATCCCATGAGCGTTTCGTTCTCCAAAGTTCTTGGAGTATTAGCTTTGCTTTCAAAGTGAAAGGGGTCAGAAAACCCAGAGGATCATACAGCGTCGATGTGGTCTTTAGTATACCCCTTTTTGAGTGCTTTGTAGCTGGTTTGACTGCATGGAAGTAGAAGCAGTCTTCCAACAGGTTCCATCTCACACCAAGAACACGTGAAACCGCTGGTTTGTCGTCAATTTTCATCGAGGTGATGTTGTCCTTAGCACGCCTGTCTTCAGGGATACATTCAAGGAATTCAGCTGAATTACTGTTGAATTTGGTTATTCTAAATCCTTTTCTCTCTAGAAGCTCGATTAAAGGTAAAAAGGTCTGCTTGCCCTTTTCGGATGTTGAAACTGACTTCAACAGGTCATCAACATAGAAGGATTTGAGTACTGTATCAGTTACCTCTTTGGGATACTCCTGGCATTGGTCGAGGGCGGCTCTTCTAAGTGCATAAGCGGAGCAGCATGTTGAGTCCGTTGCCCCAAAGATATGAACTAACATTTTGTAGTGATCTGGCGGAGATTTCGCACTAGGGTCATCCCTCCAGAGGAAACGAACAGCTTCTGTGTCTTCCTCTTTCAAACGAACTCTGTGAAACATTGCTTCAATGTCGGCAGTTACTGCTACTGGGTGTTTGCGAAATCTCAGAAGGATTCCAATCAGACTATTCAGTAGGTCTGGCCCTGTAAGAAGATTCTTGTTTAAGCTGTTTCCTTGCATTTCTGCTGCAGCATCAAAGACTGTCCGTATCCTCCCAGGCTTGTGAGGTTCGATAACACCATGGTGTGGAAGATACCACGTCTTGTTCGTGCGTCTCTTGACTTCATTGTCTTGTAGCTTTTGTGCATATCCATTCTCGAGGTATGTAGTGATATTCCTTTGGTACATCGTGAAGAAGTCTTGATTACTTCGTAATCGTCTGGACAAGCTGTCTAATCGTCTTTCCGCCTGTTGGTAATTGTCTGGGAGTTGGACTGAGGATTTCCATATCATCGGTACGACATAATGACCATGCTTGACCTCTGTTTCTCGATCTAAGAGAGCAAGAGCCTTTCGATCTTCCATCGACATTGGAACAGCATCGTTTATTGTTGTACCAAATGATTCTATCTCCCAAAAACTTTTTACCAATTGATCAAGTGATTTCTCATCATTTATCCTGATATGTGCCGTAGTAATAGTTTTCGGTTGGTGGCGTTCTTTGAATGTGCCTATCAGGGCCCACCCAAATGGTGTTTTGGAAGCATGTGGCAAGCCATGACGTCCAAATTTGACTTCAGAAGAGATCAAAGCCTTGGGTACGTCTGCTCCAATCAGCATTTCAACTTGTTCTGCCCTTACGTTGCATATCTTCAGGTCTTTGATGAATTGCCATTCTTTGTTCTCTGTAAATCCTTCTGGCATTTTTTGACTTGGCATGCTGAACTTTGAATCGTCAATAGAATGGACAGTTTCGACTTGGGCTCTGAAACTCCCATCCATTGAGGATATTGATATGTTGAGAGTCTTCACCTTGATATCTTCATAATCCTTTATGGTGTTAATCCTGATAGTTTCCATACGCCCCTTAAGCCCAAGCTTGTTGCAAAGGCTCCTTTTAATGAGAGTACATTGACTACCACTATCCAGTAACGCATAAGTATCGATCCATTGGTGACGTTTATTCAGTATCCTTACTGGAACGATCTGGAGGAAAACATGTTGCCCACTTCCGGTTGCAAACACAAGTTTAGAATCAGCAGTTGGTGACGTAGAAGAAGGCTTGGCATCTTTTTTCGAGTCTGAAGAAGAATCTGGCTTTGAGCTATACTCTCTGGAGCTTTTTTTTGGTGCAGAAGAAAGAGCGTCATGAAGCATCGTGTGATGTCTCCTGTTACATTCCATAACTGAACAGTTTCTTTTGCATTGATACTTCTTGACTGCGTGTCCTCTTTGCAAGCAGTTAAAACACATCAATTTTGACTTGACAGACTTTAGTCTTTCAGATGGAGACTTTCTTTTGAATGCGTCGCATTGATAGATCCTATGTGAATCATCACAAAGCGAGAAGACAGGTCCTTTATGGTCAGTGTTCTCTCTCCTTCCCAGATGGTTGTTGTACCTTTTACATTTGGGTGGCTCATAGGCAGGTGAGTATGGGTCTCTGGCTGCCATGATTCGATCTTGCAGCCAACGCTCAACGTGAGATAGGTTTGGCTCCTCCTTTTGTCTCAACTTGAAAGAATACTCAGTCCACTTCAGTAAGTAACGGTCAGGTAGGCGTCTCAAAGTCTGGCGAAGCACTGAGGTACTGTGAATGTCTGCCGTGTAATTCATTTTCTTCAATGTGTTGAGACATTCAGATAAGGAGTAATAGAAATCAGTCATCTGTTGGACATCATCACGGATCTTTGGCCCACTCGTTACGTCCCTGATAGTTGCTTGTGCGACAAGTGAGGGGTTGCCAAACATGTACTTGAGTTTTTGAAGAGATGCGATGTAGCCATATGAGTCATTAGCATATCCTCCTACAGCCTTGACAGGTTCTCCTGAGAGATGCTGCACCAGGTATGTCCTCTTTTGAAAACTGTCTAGATACGGCTGTCTGTGCACCATATCATGGAAGCTTGAGATGAACGTCACCCACTTATCTGGACTGCCATCAAATTCTGGGATCGTTTGAGTGGGTAGTCTCTGTTGGATCAGCATTTGCATCTGGACATTGCAGGTTTGGGTCACTGGCTGGGTGTTCAAGGCATCAATCGTCAATTCATCAATCCATGAATCAATGGACTTCTTCACCTTAGAGATGAATGTGTGTTGGTCTGGGCGCCGAAGGTTGCTATTTTGGTAATCATGTGTCTCTTGTCTGTTGGCATGTGGTTTGGGTTCCCTTATCGTAGTTGCAGTGGGAGTTGCATTTGGATTTAGTGAATTCCTCTGGGGGTATCTATCCATCATACATGTACTCTGCAGATAATCGGTTGGTATTAGCTCTCTTGATGGTTGGATTTTGCCTTTGAACTTGACTTCCCTGTGGGCTAAGCCTAGACTGAGTCGATTGGGTTTTAGAGTTGCTCCACTGGAGACCCTTTCCTCTGAGCTATCAGGTGCTATCAAGATTGATTCCTTCTCAGTAGACTCGTGTAGATGCTTCTGGTCTTGTCCCTCGGACGCATGGACCTTGTTTCTATCCATGGGTATTTGAATTAGATCCATCTTGAGCAAATCATTATTGAGTAGTTTCGGCGAGTTCAAGAAGCCGTGTTTGGCTGAATCCGGTTGCAGGTCTCCGGGTTCATCCTGATTCCGTGAACTTCCGTGTCCGTATTCGATTATGTCCTGTGGATCTAAGTGTTCAGGTTCTCCCTGATTGGAAGGTTCGATGTAGAGTCGAGAGAAATTGTCAAGGAAGTTCTTATCGACCACTTCAGACTCTTCAGGATTCGCCGTAGATTGGATACTTCGTCTCCAACTTTCAATACGAGTTCTTTGTGTCTCAGAAGACGCAAGTGATGATGGGGGGTCATCCTCTCTGTCCACAAAGTATTGCGATATATTTGCGAGACAATCATTCACCCTTATGGATAGGTCATCGATCCATTGGTCGTTGAACTCGGGGTGGTCATCAGGCAGTAAAAGCATGACTTCCTCATGTCTCTGGATGGCTCGAGTCTTCTCTTCCTCTAGCGCGTCTTTAAGAAATTGCAACTTCGTTCGACTTCCCCGGGACGCTACGTGTTTTTCGATTTCTGTAATCATCTTCCCGATTGAGTATTTCTTTCCGTTGCGTTTGCGTTTAGCTTGGGAAATTTGGCGTTCAATGCTTGCGGCCATTGTGTGCGAGGGTAGATGGCAGATGCGACGTAAGGCCACGGTAGCCCGTAGGAAGCCACGGAAAGCGTTTTGGTAATTCGATACAATATGGTGGTTTGATTCGATCGGGAGTTCGTTTGGGAATCAATTCATTCAGGTCGATTGCAAGTAAAGGTTGTGGCTATTCGCTGCTTTTGTTTTCGTTGGCTTATATATAGGTGGCGGCAGGTGGGCGTCAGTATCAAGTTGCTGGTGGTATTTTGTGGCGCAACAAAACTGGGCGGAGCCGCGTACACAAATGCCGAGCTAAGTGTGGCGCAACGAAATTAGGCGGAGCCGCGTACACAAATGCCGAGCTAAGTGGTAATGAGGATAGGAGTCTGAGTCAGGCGGTATTAATGTGTAAATGGGAGATCAGACGGTCTGGACGCGGGGAAACGGATCAAGCGGTATCAGAGCGTAAAATCCAGGTCAGACGGTATTCAAACAGGATTGTGGGTAGGTAACCAAAGGTGGCTAAGTATGGCTAGGTGCCGAAGTATCTTGTGTAGTCCCTCCCCTTTTCAGCCGAAACCAAACTTCAAACCCTTTAGACAAATGAATTATACCGTCTCAGGTAAACAGCGTGGTTCCAGTCTTTCACTAACAACTTCTCCAACATACAATCTCCTCCGGTGATCTCTATCTTGTCTTGTCAGGAGCCACAAATATCAAAACCATAAATTGGATGTCAAATAAATTAATCCAGTATACAATTTCTTCTTTCGATGCCACTGATGAGTTATTGTAAAGAGTTGACTTCGTCAAATCAAAGCGAATTTCGTTTCAGAGTCAGTGAGTTATGCATTTTACATATGAAAACAAACCTTTTCATCAAATTATATTTTTTCGTCTACATAACACACTAATGATAACTCATCCTGACGAGCAGAATGAGCTAACAAAAAATACAGATTTATAGCTGTGGTGGTCCCAAGGTAATTATCTTAATAATCGGAACAAAAAAACACGCAACAATAAACTCTCTACGTCATATTGAGAGTGAAGTTGCGTAACATTACTCCTTGTTGACATTCAAGGATCAGATTATGCACTATATGATCCTGAAATTGCTACGACTGAGAAAGCGTTGGATGAAAGTGGTGGTTTGCAGTTTTGTATGGGGAACCTTTCTTCAACAGCATTTAAAACTTTCTTATCTCTTCACATTTGCAATATTTACTGTCGTTTAATTGGCTTGAAACCTTTAGCAAATAGTATTAGTTCTGATTGATAGGAGTTTGATTTTTGTTGGTTGGTTGTTTCTTATGTTTTTATTTTCTCACATTGGCTTGAAAAAGCTATGTGGAACCTTTCTTCAGCAGCCTTTGAAACTTTCTTATCACTTCACATTTGCAATATTTTACTGTCATGCAATTGGGTTAAAACTTTTTCAGCCAAAAGTCATAATATAACATTTTTTATAAGCATAATAGATATATGCATATAGACTGAAAGTTGTCAAAAAATTGAGCATTAGTTAAGCCTATCTCGAGCCTGGGGATTATTGCTAAGTATAAAGTATATAGAAAAGAAAATTGGCGTTCGAAAATTCATTTTCAGAGAAACCACTCCATTGCAATTGATTGTGGCATGTGTTCTTGCAATGTGCAGACGAAAATTAAAATAAAGCATGTTATAAGCATGAACTTTGATTTCTAAAAAATTTTAAGCATAACCGAGGCTGAGCCAAATTTACCTGATGCTTATAAAAAAGGCATAGTTAAGATTGATAGCAGCTCAATTTTTTTGGGCATTTCATTTTTTTATTTTTCCACTTTGGCTTTTGTTAAGATTCTTGTTGTAATAAAGTGTAAAGTTTTGCTTTGTGCACATATTATGCATTTTTTTATATTATGTTTCCATTTTTGTGGTATAAATGTACAACTATATTCTATAAAATATACAGCCTTCTATTTACATTTTATATTTAAGATCCAAAAAAGACTGCACATAGTTCATTTCTGTCACTTCATCAACAAGGGTTAGCTCACACAACTCTTTAAAGTTTGAATCCATGAAACAATTACTTTGTTCATTCACACCTGACTGTCTTTTGATTGTTTCGAGTTCTTCCTTGGAGACAACAAAGCCTATGATCATAGAAAATATTGACTTTTAGCACAAAGATCAAATATATGTATAAGTTTTAGAAATAGACTCTTACCACATTGTTCTAGGCCATATTTTTCAGGAAAATCGTAAATATGGTTTGGGATTCCATCAGCCATTAATGTGTTTTTTTGATACCTGATTCTGTGAGGGTTCCATATAACGTCTTTAAATTCATCTAATTTGTTTTGTATTAGTGGTATCATCACAAAAGCAAGTTTCATTCTTAAATAGACAAAAAAATAAATATTGAATTAATAAACTTAATAACATTTTGCTCCGATTGAAGAATCGAATTGTTCATATGTACTTCATCACATCATAACAGTATTTTGATTTACAAATTTCTTTCAACAAAAACCAACGGAAATAATGAACATTTTTACCTGTCATTCACGGAATCTCGATCATAATGTTTTTCTTCAAGAAGCCAAGAAAGTCCAACTTTGTAAAACTTTTCTAATCTTTCGTGGAGTTCTCTCCACCATCTTTCAATCTAGAAAAGTTATATAAATATTTATTTATATTATACGACAATAAGTGTTTTAACCTTTTCATATTTTCTCTTACCTGATTTGATGTTGATGGGCCGAATATCACTGCATCCAAGGCATCATCCAGGTCTCCATGATTGTCTCTCAAAAAACAGTGCATTGTTGCCATTATCGAGGTTTCTGTTCCTTTATCCATTCTGATATAGTTTGGAATTACTTGGAATTCAGTGAGGTATTCCAAATACCATCTACCAATTACTTCAGGCAAGGAATTGGTGTGCCAGACCTTGAGAAATAAGATTTTACGGCTAGCTGTATCCATGCACCCATATATTGCCAGTGGAAATGTTGAATTTTGATAGCCCATGAGCTTATCGTGACCCCCAGTCAGGCCCTTTAGTAACAAAATTCGTCTTCTTTTTTTTCTTTTTAAAACCCGGTCGCTTTTCTTCTAAAACACTCTTCTGTATTCTTCTGTTAAAATGTTATATACAAGATCTCTAGGAACACAAAGTTCATATTTTTGCCTTATTTTAAGATGTAGGGCTCGGTATCCGAGTAATTTTCCTGCACCCTCCATTTCTTTACGAACAGCAACTCTTACATCACCTTCAGTAGCATATTTGTCTTGATAGTAGATCTCAAAATGTCTAAGTCTTCTATCTAATGTCCTAAGACTCCAATTATAATTTGGATAGTCTCTTTTAACGTAATCAAGTATTTCGTTTCTTTGCATTGACTGTGTAACATATTGCCTCAAATCTTCTTCAAGACTAGTGTCATTTTCCCATTCCGACGACATTGTTTAACAAAACAAGATCAACAAAAATTTTGTAATAATAAGGGAAATTCCCGCCGTAGTTTTGATGTATAGGGGTTTGGACCAATGACACAAAATTAAAATCGATTTTAATTTGAAACTCATTCGAAAACAAAATACAAATGGATTTGATTTGATATGAATTTGATTAACATTTGAATTTAAATTTAGTTTTCAAATCAATTTAGATGTCGTTTTTGTTTTTTAATCTAATTTTCCCTGTGGCAGTTCTCGGCCACCATAGTGAAGTAATACAAGGCTTAAATGGTGACGAAGCAAGACCAGACATACGTGCTCGTGGTGTCTGGAGAAACGGACAGAATGCGTATTTCGATATTCGGGTGACGAACACAAACGCAGAATCTCAAATCTCTACATCTATTGAAAAATTTTTAGAAAAACATGAATGTGAAAAGAAACGCAATTATAACAACAGAATTATGAATGTAGAGCATGGCACTTTTACTACATTAGTTTTCTCTGTCTGTGGGAGTCAGAGTGCAGAATGCTCTACATTTCATAAACATATTGCTGAAAAGATAGCTGTGAAGACGGGGGAAAGATACGAGAAGATAATCTCTATCATTCGATGTAGATTGTCCTTTTTAATCTTACGTTCTTCTTTGCTATGTATCAGAGGAAGTCGCTCACATGAAAGACCTTTCGCTTCGGAGAAAGCTTTTCCAGTGGACGATTTTGCTCTTGCTTACGATTTTTCTAGGTGTGGTTGAGTTTTTGAAACCGTCTGACTATTATTTGAATGCTATGTTTGTATAGTCATTTATTTAATTTTATTTATTTATTAATTTTTATTTATTAATTTATGAATTTATTTTTTTATTGATCTGTATTTCAGCTTTAACCTTGTTTTTTAGATTTTAATATATAATTCGTTATCTTGAAAAAACCATTAAATTATCTTTTCTAAGTAATTGCAATCTACGTCACGTTATTTATAGTTTATTCTACTTTACTTCCAGTTCACATTTATTCTGTAGTACGTTCTTATCAGATTTCTTAGCCCACTTTGAGTTCATTTAGTCTGGCTGACCAGTTTCTAGTTTCTTTATTCGCCAGGTTCCCATGGTTTTCTCGATTTTACTGTTTATATTGTTTATATTTTTTATTACTTGTTTTAATTATTAGTTTTTATGGTTATATTTGTTTATAGTAATTAATAGTAATTGTATATTTAGAACCCACAGGACCCACTTGAAAAACAACAGCATAAAGCATGTTGAAGTGGTAATCCTGTGGTAAATAAACATTCGAAATAAATAAATAAATAAATAAATAAATAGGTCGATTTTGACTTTTTAAAATCATTCAACTGTACAGTTGAATGTTGTACCATTTTATATTTATACATGTACAGCAACAAGAAGTCTGACAAAAATAATAAGCTGATTTCGATTATGAAGTGAAGACGTGATCGTCATGATAACCCACTTTTTGAGTGATAACGCAACAAGTGATATTTTAAAAGGAGAAATTTTTTATGCAGATACGTTTATTGTAAATTTTAAAAGGTTAAAGTTTTGTGTAGATATTTTTTGAAAACATTGTTGCTGAATAAAATGCGCAACTAATAATTGTCTGCCATTATTCTTGCGTATAACACCAAAACTAAAGCTGTGTATTTACATAATTTTCCGTCTCATCTCGTCTGGAAGCTGCATTGAAGACGTTTTGAAACTAGCTTCGTAGCGTCACAGATTTCAACTAAGTAAAATCATATTAAAAACGTCCTTGTGTCATCTCGAAACCATTTTCAGTCATTTTAAAGTCGGCTTTTCCGCTCGTCTAGAGGACGTTTTGAAGACGTTTTTGAAACTCGTCTCAAAGTCTCAAAGCGTTACAGATTTCAACCAAATAGAGACGTTGCAGCGATGGTGTAGTGGTTAGTACCTTTGAGTGCGACTGCTGCAACCCGTGTTCGAGTCCAGTCATGTCGTATCTCAATACACCACTCCGATGCGCTTTAAAAGCAGCGTGTCAGCCCATTAGGAGCCATCGACTGACTGCACACTGGTCTTCGGGCAAGTTAGAGCAATGCTATACGTATCTCTGGCGGTAAGTCAACTAATAGTTGCAAGTCGGCGGGCGGAAGAACCAACCATTACGGATGGAAGCCCAAGGACTAAAAACTCCCGTTACTTACTTACTTACTTAGACGTATTTAAGACCTCCTTTTAGTATCTTGAAAGACGTCTTAAAGACGTTTTAAAGTCGACTTTTACACTCGATTTAAAGACGTTTCAAAGACGTCTTTGAAACTTGTCTCAAAGCGTTACAGATTTCAATCAAATAGAATGACGTCTTAAAGTAGTCTTTAAAGACGTTTTTAGCTGCTAAATTAAAAACACTCTGAACAAATGACGCTTTTTTCATGAACCCCTCACGTTGATTTATGTTTTTTTGGCCACCAGAAGTCAAGAAAGCGAAAAAACAAACAATAGTTAAGTGGTATCCTAATAAGTTAATTCACATATTGATGGTCATGTTACTTTTGGTTTCTGAAGTGGAAAAAACTTTGTAATTGATCCTCCTGCCAAGCACAAAAACTGAAAATGACGTCATATGTTCTCGCTAGAATTTCCCAAAACTTTATCAGAAATGTCTGAAATAGATTTTCCATCGCAAGTCAATTTTACCAAGCTATGCTTTTACGATGGCATTCTCCGACATGTCTAGAAAAGTGATTACGTTAAAAATAAGTTTAATCAATGCCGGTCATTAATATTCTAGTCATTAATATTCCAATATAAATAAGAAAGACAGATATTTTATTGAAAAAAAAGCTTTTCCATATTCTCATCGTCTTGTGCTTACTGTAAAAATAAAGCTATTGAATTTCACAAATGTTTTAATCTCGAGTTTCGTAGTTTATTAGATACGGACGTTAATGTAGTTCCATCTCAAAAAATCTTATAGCGATTAATGTATGTTCCTTTCTGTTAATTAAATTCGAAAAATGAAAATAGTAATAGTGCGAATGAGAAATTTAATGAAAAACCTAAATGCAACATTTGAAAGAGTTTTCATGTAAAAAATCGCTATTTTTCATATCAAATTCACCCCCCTTCCTTGACCTAGATGACATCCAACACAGATCACACGAAAGTAAAACAAAAACCGATCTGACGAGCCGTCGCAAGTGTGTCGTAAGTGTGTCGTCAGCAGTTTCTGTTCCGCATTTTACCCTATATATTTCACTTTGAGTGAGATTTATAAACATCGAACTACGCACAACAAAATTAGCTATCAACTGCCTTCATTTTGGACGTGATAAAGAAAAAGATGAAACTTAAAGTGTCAATCGTGTTGTTATTGCTTGTTATGGTAACGATGGGTACTGATGCAAGACCAGCAAGCTGCAAGGAACTATGTAAAAATGGAGTTCCTCCAGCATTCTCTACATGCAGCTATTATTGCGAAAAGGATAAAAAGAATTCAAGAAATCTGAAAAATTCAAGCTGATAAGTAGGCGTCTGGAGTTTCGGATTGGACCAAGACACAGCTATAACCACCTGCTTTGAAATATCTTCATCGTGCTTTTCTATCAAATGGTTTGCGAATCGACATTTGTATCATGCATTTTCCTTTAAAGACTTTCTTAGCAGTTTTCATACTCGTGGCAGCAAGATTAGATGACCACTATCATTTCTGTACTACCTAATAGAACTGTTGGTTGGAACTTATTACAAGATATTCTGTATAAATATTCTTGACTACATTGCCACTGCTTAAGCTGTAATCGGCACACTTTGTATGTTTATGTTTCCTTTTTTGTTGATGGTGGCTATGAAGTATCCTCAAAGTTTTATTTTTGAATTTTCACTATGTTGTAATAGCGTTATTAGGATATAATTTAGTCTTTCTGTACTATTTGTTTTGTATTATAAACTTAAATTACATAAAACCTTATATATATTCTATATTCTTATATATTCTCAATATTATATATATTTTTCAATGTACAGTCAAATAGATATGAAATCACTTTAAACACTTGGAACAAGTTTACTTCTTATTAGCATGTTCTGTAGTAGAATAACGGGTGTACCAGAAAGAACGCCACTAAAATTCAATTTTTGATGTACGTTTTTCTACTTGCTGAAATCACTTCAAATTTTAAAGAAATATTGTTCAGACTATTTCAAAACATCCGTAATAATCTCAGAAAGATACGACAGTCTTTACGAGATACGAGCGTTTTGTGAAACCATACAGAATTGAAAAGATTTCGGCAACTAGAAAAGCGTACGTCAAAAATTGAATTTTAGTGGCGTTTTTTCTGGCACACCCGGTATAATGACCCCTTAGAATATTTTCCCTTGTCAGACCATTCACTGAAAGTCAGAGGCACCTTGGACAGCAAATGATCGTCTTCCAGACCCAGTTCTTGATTTTGGAACAACCAAAGGATTCCAATTTCCTCGTGTTGTAATGTCATGTTGGAATCTCTCGAAATTGAATAAATTGCAGATGTTGGAACACCTCAATAGCTGACCTGACTGTGTCAGTATTTGATTTCGGCTTAGATGGAAAAAGATTTCTTAATGCATTTCCGAAAATCTGCAGGTTCGAATGAGTTTTCCTGCAAGAGATTACAACAGTAATTACTTTTAGATCACCGAATAGCTTAAGTAGCTTAATTGCGAATGCAACGATATTTGGACCAGTCTGTTGGAGAATTCGTACGCCGCGCTTCTTTCAAGTAATGACCACGTTCATTCATTAAGTGTTTAATCTCGACAGTCAGCTGACAGGTGCTGGTTTACCATGAACCATGGGGGGTGGTGAGGGGCGGGGGCGTTCTGGTTTACAATCTCAAGTAGTTTCGATTTAACGCTATTCCAAGAAGCACTAAAATCCGAGCTCTCGACACCATTTTACATTTTCTATATCTTTCTATCTCATGTCTTATGCGGGGAAAACTTTTGTGTGTCTAATCTTCTTACGATACCTACGATGTTATGATAACTCATTGCTGATGGCTCAACAAATGTTTCAGAAATAGCTCTTTTATTGTTTGAAAATTCAAGATCGATAAGTGTTTTAGTGTGCTCAGTGACTCTTGTTGGTTGTTAGATGAGTTGCTTAAAGCCATTGATTAAAGTCTGTTTAAAAATAGTGTGCACACTTTTAAGATTCGCTTGCCATTTCCTCAATACTAAACCAATTTTAACAAATTTGGTATCGTTGGATAGAAATTAAAAAGCATAATATTCTACAAAAATAAAAAAAACAAAAAAAAGAAAAAGAAAATGAAGAAAACAGAAGATGAAAAAAACAAACTTTTTATACAAAAGTCAAGTATTTGATTTTTATATCATTTGAAACCTTATTCTTTGATGATTTCAAAAATATATATATTTAATGGAAAATTTCCATTAGTTGTTGGAATATTGCAGCAACGAATGCTATTACTTGGAACATTTTAGACTTTTCAACCATTTGCAATTTTTAAAAAAACCGGGGGTTACTTTATAAATAATTTTATAGTGCATTTAGTTATACATTATTCAAAACAGTTATATATTTATTAACACAAAGATGGAATAAAATAATCCTTAGAGGCAGTTTTATTTAATTCAATTTCCGCGCTTTTAAGCGTAGGAAATTGTTTGGTTTACACATTCTATCTATCTATCTATGTAACACTTTTTTGCTGTTTTTGGAAAGTCCGTTCGGATTTCGGATTGTTTGTTTATTCAGAATAGTTAATGACTGACCTATGCTAGGAAAACTTAGGACATGTTTGACTAAAATTGGGCAATTTAGACAAGGTGCTGATTTCGAAGTTGACGATCATTTTGTCAGACTTGACTAAAATTGGACAATTTGGGCCAAATTTGGACCAAATTTCGAAAATTCTTCAAATTTCATGAAATTTTGCATGTATTACAATTGAAAGGTGCTGATTTCAATTTTGCCAATCATTTTGTCAGATTTGACTGAAATTAGACAATTTGGGCTAAATTTGGACCAAATTTCGAAAATTCTTCAAATTTCATGAAATTTTGCATGGATTACATTTGAAAGGTGCTGGTTTCAAATTTGACAGTCATTTTATCTGAATTGACTAAAATTGGACAATTTGGGCCAAATTTGGACCAAATATCGAAAGTTCTTCAAATTTCATGAAATTTTGCATGTATTACAATTGAAAGGTGCTGATTTCAAATTTGACAGTCATTTTGCCAGATTTGACTAAAATTGGACAATTTGGGCCAAATTTGGACCAAATTTCGAAAATTCTTCAAATTTCATGAAATTTTGCATGTATTACAATTGAAAGGTGCTGATTTCAAATTTGACAGTCATTTTGTCAGAATTGACTAAAATTGGACAATTTGGGCCAAATTTGGACCAAATTTCGAAAGTTCTTCAAATTTAATGAAATTTTGCATGGATTACATTTGAAAGGTGCTGATTTTAATTTTGCCAATCATTTTGTCAGATTTGACTGAAATTAGACAATTTGGACCAAATTTGGACCGAATTTCGAAAGTTCTTCAAATTTCATGAAATTTTGCATGTATTACAATTGAAAGGTGCTGATTTCAAATTTGACAGTCATTTTGTCAGATTTGACTAAAATTGGACAATTTGGGCCAACTTTGGACCAAATTTCGAAAGTTCTTCAAATTTCATGAAATTTTGCATGGACTACATTTGAAAGGTGCTGATTTCAAATTTGACAGTCATTTTGTCAGAATTGACTAAAATTGGACAATTTGGGCCAAATTTGGACCAAATTTCGAAAGTTCTTCAAATTTCATGAAATTTTGCATGGATTACATTTGAAAGGTGCTGATTTCAAATATGACAGTCATTTTGTCAGAATTGACTAAAATTGGGCAATTTGGGCAAAATTTGGACCAAATTTCGAGAATTCTTCAAATTTCATGAAATTTTGCATGGATTACATTTGAAAGGTGCTGATTTCGAATTTGACAGTCATTTTGTCAGATTTTACTAAAATTGGACGATTTGGGCCAAATATGGACCAAATTTCAAAAAATCTTCTATTTTCATGAAAAAAACATCATGCGTAAGATATTGGTGACCTGTTTTTCTGGCCCCGAAACATCATAATGAATTGCCAAGCTGTCAAGATTAAGTTAAATAAATTAAACAAGGGAGTAATTTGATGAATTCCAGACTGTATCAAATTATTAGTCAGTGTACAAGTCATTCAGATATGTTGAAAATTAGCCTAAAGCAATTTTCTCAAGGGCTGATGCGGAAATTGTTCAAGCCTAATGGCTTCTAGTTCTATTTACTCTGGGTAACAACCTATGATAATTTAAAAGAAGTGTGATTTGATAAGACGAAATAGACAAAAAAACCACTCAAATAGTGTTTTCAAGCGTGTTAACAGGTTAATATTCTTGCTTAAGTATAACTAGAAGCCATTAGGCTTGAACAATTTAAAAAAACTTTTGTATAAAAATTTTGTTTTTTTCATCTTCTGTTTTCTTCATTTTCTTTTCTTTTTTGGCGTTTTTTAATTCTGTAGAATATTGTACTTTTTAATGTCTATCAAGCGATACCAAATTTGTTACAATTGGTTCAGTATTGAGCAAATGGCAAGCAAATCTTAAAAGTGTGCACACTATTTTTAAACAGATATTAGTTATTCTCAAGAATATATGACACATATGTGATTATTATACCGACTCCAGGGTAAAAACCTCTGGTTAATCCCAAGCCAAAGGGATCGACTAAGTCTATTCTTCCAGAAGAAACCGTATAGGCAGGTATGCTCATTGGGACTTGCCAGAAATTTTAACTTTTTAAAAAAGGGTGGGGGATGTCACTGAATTATAAACAAAACGACTTGTGAACATGCTTCCTAACTTTCTATTATATCAATAAATCTCAATGACATCTTTCCTTTTAGCTGATATGTATTTTCTATTCTACGACACTACGAAACTCCAAAAATATTAAAATAAGTTGTGCTCACAACATGAACTCGTGAAAAAATCTGACTGAATCTACTTTCAATTTGTTACCAAAGGCACAAGTTAAGAGGGATATTTTTAAAAGATTTCTTACCTAAGTGTATCAATTACAACATGAAATGAATTATGAGGAGAGGTTTACGCTTCGTTATCTTAAAAAGAAAAGAAAATCTTAGGGAACTGCAGGTATTAAAATAGTAAAAAAAGAATTTTAAGCTTAACATTCATACCAATTTTTTTAAGAAACCATGCAGTTCAATAAGTATAACCATATGTTACTGTACAGCAATGATAAAACTTTTTAATGACATCAAATCTCAAAACAATAAAATAGAATATGTTTCACTTTCATACCCTCTTCCACATGGCTCCAAGCCAATTCAATGTAATTGAATTCAATTTATTCAATCAATTCAATGTAATTCAATTCAAGGTAATTCAATTCAATGTATACCAATGGAATTTCGAGGTAATCTAATATAATGCCTCCTCTCATTCACAATGCCCCCTCATTAACCATGGTAAAGTTTCAATTCAAAATTTTTAATATCAATTGTACGCATATTTTTAAGGAAAAAATATTCATAATACCTGTTGATATACTAAATTTCTAGTGTAGCATCTCTTTCTTGCTTTAATTTCAATATACTCAATTCAATGTAAACTACTTTAATTTGCAGGTAATCTAATGCCATCTCATGCTATCCTCATCCTCAGAATCCATGCTAAATTACATTCTATCATCACTGAAAACTAATAATCCAAACCACACAATAATAGGGACCTCACGAAAGTATGACGGCAACGAAGACGACGACGTTTAAGATATTCAGGAATCACAAAACAGCAGCAAGTGTACGCTTAGGTCAAGACATTTGTTTATTATGTTTATGATGTGTGTTTCTTGAACTTAGAGAGACAGAATCATGAAGGAATCAAGGAAATTTTATCCGAAGTACTGCTATTCTCACGTCTTCGTTTTCAGTACGACTTCAAAATATTACTTTTCACGTAATGTGTGGAACGTGCTAACCTGATAATGATATTAATAAAATTAAAAACATTTCCCAATAGTATACTGTGACATTGACTTCCATTCTAAAGCAAATCTATGGCGCAAAGTGAATCTTTTGTTTCCCTCACGTCGTCGTTCACACGTTGCCGTCGTAGTTTCGTAAGCTCGCTAAACATATCGGAACAAACGATCTATGTACGCCAAAGTCATCAACAGAAATTCCAAACTCCATTATCACATTAGTAAATGAAGTTGCTAAGATATGTCCCTCTGTAATGCCGTCTGGGCCTATCGTTCGAGCTGATAAATATGAACGTCATATAATCGTAGAAATATCGAGAAACATCATTTGAATGGGACAAAATGTATAACCAATACTTTTAGTAACTTTATAAATAAGTGCTGATGTGTATTGCACAGAGACGTAAAAAGATCGGACGCATTTGCACAAAGTACCGACCCTACAGACATGGACATTGGACATTTAAAGTCGTTGAGAAACAAATACCCTTACAAATTTTTGATCGGGCACCTCAACATAAATAAAATACAAATTTGATGAATTACATAGTCTCATCGGAGGTAATGCACTGAGTCAAAACTCGATGACAGTTTAACAAATGCTCAATTTAACATGACTGATTACTACCCACCATTCCGAAGGGATAGAAACAAGTATGGAGGAGGTACCATGATGTATCTAAATAACACCATTATATGTAAACAACTAAAAGTCCCATTTTTACCCCATGACGTCGAAGCAATCTTTATAGAAGTCAATTTACAGAAACAAAAATGGCTTGTTCTCCGCATCTATAGATCTCCTTTACAAAGCCTTGAATACTTCACTAGCACTATTTGTGAAGCCATATTAAGATTAAAATACAAAAATGTCATTTTATTGGGTGACTTCAACACAGAAGAATCGAATGAGAAGATGAAAATATTTCACACTGATTGCAACCTAAAGAACCTCATTAAAAACCCGACGAGTTTCATGTCATTTCAGAATCTTTCCTGTATTGACCACATTTGGGTTTCCGAATCGAAGCGTTTTCATCATACAGATGTACTAGAAAATGATTTCTCTGATCATCATAGTATGACAATAGCTGTTCTGAATATAGAAATACCGAAAAAGGAACCTAAAGTCATAACTTTTCGCTGCTATCGAAATTTTAATGAGCATAATTTTAAACAAGACCTCGCGAATTTAGGTACACACGAGTCCGCGAATTTAATTTCGAACATCATCTCAAAACAATACTTGATAAACTCACCATTCCTAACTAAACGCGTTCGAAAGGGAAGTCTTTAGTAAGATAAAAGGTCCAATTCAATGCTTTAGAGTTCTTTTAGCCGTTTACAGGGGGCAGAACCGAGTGATTGTTACGGTATACTTAGTTTCCTTTAAAATGTAGTCTTGGTGAGTGATAATCAAACAATGAACACACTTACAGCCATTCTGTTTCCATCTGGGTCCATCGAGTTGCTTGGGCTAAGGCGACTAAGCCTGAGCAGCTATACTGGGACGCTTGTTGAGCCTATTCTGAACCTACCACGGGAATGGATGCGACCTGTAAGAGGGTCTAATATATTGCTTTTGGGTGGTTTGGGTCTATCGATTCTTTTGGTTCATTGAGACTTCCTTGATTTAAAATTAAGTTTTAAGGGAAGTCTTTAGTAAGGCGAAGATATTGCCCAGTCATAGGATGTTTTCGTCTCGTATACCGTTATAAAGTAAGATAAACAGTTCTGAACTCTCCACGGAAACCTACTGTTTCTAAATGGACTTAAAGTACGTAGGTGGTTTCAATTCAATGCTTTAGAGTTCTTTCGGCCGTTTATAGGTGGCAGAACCGAGCGATTTTTACGGTATACTATATTTCCCAGTATAGGTGTTACTATCCTGTTACTATCCTATAACTGTAAGTAGATATAGAGGACTTAAAGTCGGCTGGTTTGTGCGCAAAAGCTGGTTAACGTTCTTCGACCTGAAATGGGGCCTATACTTGGAAGCTTGTTTCGAACGAAGTTCCATAACCTCTACAAAAATCCTGTTAACTGGAACAACTTTCGAATATAAAGAAATAAATGTGTAAAGATGGTGAGACAAGCAAAACACCATTATTATTCATCACTTGATCGGAAATGTATTTGTGACAATAAAACGTTTTGGAAAACTGTTAAACTGATTTTTAATGATAAGTGTGTGAAACATTGTATACAATCACTGGTTGAAAATGATGAAATTATCAAAGATGACGAGGTTCTTGCAAACATCATGAATGATCACTATATTAACATCACACAAGATCTGAGAACTGGTGATAATTCACTTCCGTTCATTGAAAACGATTCTACGCTGAACGAAATCATCAAAAGTTATGAAAATCATCCAAGTGTGAAATGGATTGAGAGTAATTTCGAATCTACACAAAAAATGTCCTTTCAACATATTTCTGCTGACGATATGAAAACCTACATCGATACGCTCAAAGAAAACAAACCTGGCCCAGGAGGTGAAATACCGCCAAAAATACTGAAAAAATATGCTGACATATATAAAAATCATTTTTGTAAACTATTGATAAATCGGTCGACGACAACGTTTTCCCGCAAAAAATGAAACTAGCTGATGATTGCCCGATAGCTTTGTAAGGGCTGTCAAGTGTCTATTATAGTAAAACCCAAAACTGCGCATGCGCAGTAAAGAATGGTAATGTGAGCTAAATAAGCCGTAATTAGGCATAACTCATCAGGGTCTTCATTAGATAATTCTCAAGTGCTATTAAGTGGCCATACAATAGAACCCAAGACTGCAACCCAAGGGAGCATCATAACAAATAAAGTTTGTGGTAAATTTCATAATTACATACTTAGTAACTTGTAAATGCTGTACAATCTTGATTAGCTGTTTTGAACTAAACAGTTTCAATACCTTCAATCGTACTGTACTGCAAAATATACAGTACCACAGGTATAAATATGAAATGTTTGTTTGGTATTTATTGTGTATAGAGAAAGCATAGACCTTTCCTGTAATAGCAATGCATGACGGTAGTTGTGCATATGAGTCAAAGAAGGATATTTTATTAGACAAATGAACTGCACTGTGAAAATTTGCCGGCGAATTCGTCTAGTGGAAATCCTCTTTAAAATGTCAGCGTTAAGTTTGCGTCAATTTTGTAAATACTTGCATTTGTCTAATTTTGAAGATCTGCTACTTTTTGCAAATGTTGCTGCATTCGCTGACTTGCATTTTTTACTGTCTCTTTAAATGTTCAAACGTTTTTATGAAGAGACAGTATAAAAATACAATCCAATGATGTTTAACGATGATAACCAAAGAAGTAAAGAAGTTTCAGAGATTTTAAGGATAACCTGCATTGAAGGATGCTGGAGCGTGACGGATGATCTTATGCTAAATAGATTGTGGCCTTTTATTTTTACTTTAACAGGTTCGCAAATCTAGTATAACTGCCTGGCTTAGTCTCGCTGTCAAAAAATAACCAGTTAAGTAACCAAACTATTTTAGCTTCACCTACTCGGGAGGAGCACACTTTAGCTTCTCGTTGGTACAATTGTTTAATTAATATTTAAATTGCATTATTGACGAAATGACTTTATAATCGAAAACTTCCTTCTCTGGCAGTATATGTTACAGAGAATTGACATATGCTTATAGTAAGAACTTCTTTTCGCTCAAAAATATTACACAATAACGGAAAATAATAGCCATAGACCTTTGACAGTGTCTTGGTTAAGACCTTCGAGCATTTTATCTAAGTATGGCTCATTTGGCTTGCACACAGTACTACGCATGTGCGAACTTGGGTTCTAGTATATGGCTGCTTGATAGCAATTGAAATATTATCAAATGAAGACCTTGATGATTAATTAAGGCTTATTTAGCTCATATTAGCATTTTTTTTTAATGCGCATACGCAATTCTGGGCTTTACTATAAGGACACTTCACAACTCTTACAAAGCTACTCGATGAAGACGTTCATTTGTTTTGCCTAATTATGACTGATTTTTCTTGTATTAACAATCTCTTGCTACGCATGCGCAAATTTCTGGCCTATTACACAGCTACCTGATAGCACTGGAATAGTTACTTGGCAAAAACCTTAATGTGCCTTTCCTAATTATGGCTCATTTCAACCTTAAAGGTGTTTACTACATTTGTCGTAGGTTTACTACATTTGTCGGAGTTACTGCATTTGTCGGTGTAACAGCATCTACCATAACTTATGAAGAGTTACTAAGGTGCTATTACTTTGGTCCGAATGGCAACTCTGTTGTAAGCAATACCGCTTATATGTGATGCAGATTTGTGACATGGTACATGCGTCATCAAGTGAAAGTTAGCTCCTGTGTTTTATTTTTGACCGATGTTGTTAAGTAAAAGTTACGGATTTCAGATTTCTTAAGTATTTATTCGTATGTAAATTGTTTATTTGCTGAAGGGATATCGCGCGAAAAGATTGGTTTTCGATGATTCGAAGGAGATAAACAAATAAAAAACTAAAAACCATAAACATAGACGGTAAAAAATCAAAAGATTAAAATTTTGAGAGAAGCTTTTCGTAAAAACTATTTACATCTTCAGTCTCCTATGTACAACTAAATTCATAACAATAAAATCAAACTACTTATAACTTTGAACATCATACATATTAGACTTGGGAATACTTTTAAGTACACGATTAATTACGTAACTTAAGTAATCCCATTGCGAAAAAGTGACAATGATTGGTGATCAACTTGGTCATTTAATTCCGGTTTGCGTAAAGTAATAAAGAATGCCTCGAAAATTTTTCTTTTGCGGAAGTGAGAAGGCGCAGAAGACAAAATTTTCCAAGTAAACTTATGACTACTAAATTCCTAAATAGAATATCAACTGTTTGTTTATCTCAGTTTTTAAATAGAAAACTGAGATAAACAAACAGTTGATATTCTATTCTAAGATTTTTAATACAACTTATTTCCTATCTGCCCACGGACGGTCTGTTATCATCAGCTACAAACCACACTAAGTAGAAATTCCTGACGATGTAATATATACAAACCTTCTATAATTAGCTATCTTGAAACGTGCAATGAAGCATAAAAAACAAGTAGAAATTACAGTAATCATTCAATATTCGGACATTCTTATCAAATCGAATTTAGCGAAATGGAACTCGATCAATACAAAACCATGTATTTTTATATTATTCAAGCAGTGGTGGCTTAGTGTGGTTAAAGCATTGAGCTTAGGAACCCAATATTGAGGGTGTTGAAAATGTCACGACTCCTGGAGGTACTGCAACTGGCTCGATTCCCTGATGTATTTCGGGGAAAATGAAGGCTAGTCGGGGAGATTAACGTTATGATGAACATCTGGAATATGTACCACCACTCCTTGTAGTGGCTTCGGCCTTGAATTGGGAAAGTGATTTGAAAAAATAAATAAAAAATTAACAGAAATTGGAGTCCCATCATGATGATATTAGCAGAGCCCAGAACAATCTAACATAGGCCCGAACTTAAATTGCCTGCTTAGGTGATTAACCTTTTATTAATTTGTCCACTCATTTTCCTTATTGTGTGACTCAGCAAACGTGTAGGGACTCAAAACATTTTTCTCCCCAAGAGTTTGAATTTACACAATAGTTTATAACTGTTTACTTTAACTTTAACTGCTATTACTTGAATTTACCAACTGCCATTTTGTTTGCGATTCGAACAACGAAGTTCATTGCGTAATTGCAAACAAAGGTTTTGCCTGGCAACGAATGAATGCTTTGTCAATAGAATATTTAAAATAACTTGACTCAATTACACCCACTCTTTGCGAAGATAGCACAGGAGTCCTGCGCACTTTAAACCGTAATACATCCGCCATGATCAAGCAAAATTCTTAGCTGTAACATCATTTATCTGGCAACAAAAAGATGTATAAATTCAATTCCAGTTTTCACTATACGTCAAAGCTGTGCTCATGTTATATCAGCAGTAGCAAAAATGGAATTGCTAAAAATTTCATATTTTCTAGTTTTTCTTCAAGTAACGAAAATAAATTCTGCAAGGATTATACGATATCCAGCTTTCGTTTCGGAAAACAGTCTCTCAGCAAGTGGCCCCTTTACAAATAGAACAAGTTTATCAAAGTTGGTGGAAGTAAGAAATTTCAAGATCATAACAGGACAAAACAGAGAAAACAGATTCACTACAAAGGTATAAATACTTTCAATTGTTTGTTATCGCGCAATTTCTCAGCAGTATGACAGCTGACATGGCACTCCATTGACTCTATTAAATGAAAAGAAAAAGTCAAACTTGTTTTTTTCCGCAATTTATTAACAAAAAGTTGATCTTACAATTTTCGCTGACGTTGCGGAAAATGCGCCTTTTAGCTCATATAACGTAACAGATCTCTGTTCATTAAGGAACACAAAAATACTCACTCTAGTTTTTACAGCATGGTTCCAGAGAAATTTTATGTGTGACGTATATTTTGGGATTAGACAATCCAATGAATCAATGAATTTCAAGTCAGTTAAGAAAAAAACCCGATGATTCATATCAATACCAGGATTCTAAACTGTGTTCGATTCATAAAACTGACAATTTGCGCCAATTTTTTGTTGATGGCAAATTCATCGCTGCGATAGAAAAACGAAAATGGTTTGACGAAATCAATGGATTTCATAAGCTGTTTCATAATTTCTTTTTTAAGATGTAACATTAGTTAGTATGTTTCATATTGCAAGTAAAAGTTAAGAATTAACAGTTCCTCTTGTTGAGACAATGTTTCCATTATAACGATTAGAATAGCTTTTTGGTCTATTTCACTTCAAACATTAATGGGAGGAGAGCGGAGTGACAATGGTAATGCCGATCTACTACAGTACGTTAGCATTTCAACATCAGAGCAGAGTGTCCGAATTATTATTGGAATTCAAATTAATCAATAACAATTTTAAATGATTTTCCCCTTTTCCAACGCTTTACTTGGATTGGAGGAAGTGAAAACAGAAGGCCTTTCTGATACACAATTTTGATGATATCTTATTTTAGACATGCCGAAGATCACTTTACTCACTCGTGATGCATTTGTCCGAATCTTGGAAGTCGAATTATTCAATAACAATTTTAAATGGTTTCTCCAGCGTGGATCGGTTGTTTTTCCGGCCACGTTCTTTGCATTATGAAGGTAGAGCTTTGGATTTGGGCCTCAAAAACAACAACTTGACAAATGAAGAGAATTATTACTGGTTGAATACACCTGGTTACAAATATTTAATGGCACAATTAGCTTGGACAGCTTATTTCAAAGGAAGATTCAGTTTTGTCGAAGTAAAACGAAGACATATTCATGTCTCCTGCTTAAATAACCGGGACAGATAAATCCTGCTTAAATATCATGTACAACAGAATCAAGATATATAAAATCTTTAATGTAAAAGGAATTCTTTATAAGGAATATTACACAATTCTTTATTCTTGTTCTTGTTTTCTCTTTGACACCGGAAATACTTATTTCCATAAATCTCATCTTGTTTCGCAAGCAAAGTGATAATAGCCGTCTTACTTAATAATTATGGCTCTTGATGTGAAATTTAGTTACGAGATGATGGATTAATAACAAGATTTATTTGGAATATGGCAAGGTCTTGATTAAAATAACTTAGAAAAGATGAAAGAAGAATTGCACAATACAAACTTTATAAGAAGACATTCATTCATGGAATGATTGAAGCAACCAATTATTAATTCCTTCATTATGTTTCAGTAGCTATTAACGAGCTTAAAGTGATATTTCATTCTCCAAAATTACATCATTGTAATGCATTCCAAAATGCAGAGTAGATCATGGCTTTTCTTGCTTTTTACTAATCTTACTCAAAAGCTATTTTAATCAGTTGATTCTCTGGCCGTTGAGTCGCTTTATGAAATTCCCTACACCGAACCGATATCTTGAGTGATAATTAAATGATATGAATCACTGTTGAACATAGCCTTGTGTAGAAGTACTGTATATGTCTTTCCAGTCACTGAAGTTTGGATTTCCGGCGATATTCTAAACGTTTCTAATGTATTCCAACATTCCAAAAGTATAATATTTCGGGCATTGATTAAAAAATCCTTGACACAATGAAAATAAATGGTTGAACTATTAAAGGTAATTTCATGTCATCAATGGTCATTATTGTGAATAAATGTATCTTTATCTCCTTTTACTGACATATTACAAATAACTTTTGTAATTAAATGATCTGCCTACATCTGCCTACGTAATACGGTGATACTGTTGTGCCTAGAAATGTAATAAAAAGCTGGTTTTGTAATACCTGCCTAGATTTGTAATAAATACGGCTCAAAATGTAATACCTGCCTAGATTTGTAATAAAATCGACTCAAAATGTAATAAAAAGGCTGCCGCGTTTTGTAATAAAATATTGGCTCAAAATGTAATAAAATGGCTGCCTAGATTTGTAATAAAATCGGCTTATTTTGTAATAAGGTTGGGCCCAATTTGGACCAAATTTTGAACGTTCTCCAATTTTCTTAAAAATTCGTACAAAGCACAATAGGAAGGTACTGATATTGAATTTGATGGTCAATTTTTCAAATTTAACAAAATTGGGTAAATCGAGCCCAATTTGGACCAAATTTTGAGTGTTCTTCAATTTTCATAAAAATTTGCAGAAGATATAACTGAAAGGTACTGATTTCGAATTTGACATTCATTTTTTTCAATTTTACGAAAATTGGCCAATTTAGGCCCAATTTGGACCAAATTTCGAAAGTTCTCCAATTTTCTTAAAAATTTGTGCACAAAGCACAATTGGAAGGTAATGATATTAAATTTGACATTCATTTTTTCCAGTTTGACAAAAATTCGGAAATTTAGGCCTAATTTGGACCAAATTTTGAAAGTCCTCAAATTTTCGTAAAACAATTGGAGGATGCTGATTTCGAATCTGACATTCATTATTTCAAATTTGACAAAATTAGGCAAATTGGGCCCAATTGAAACTAAATTTTGAAAGTTATTCAATTTTCGTAAAATTTTGTACAAAGCACAATCGAAAGGTGCTGATTTCGAATTTGACAGTCATTCTTCTAATTTGTATGTATCTCAGATAGTGAATACCAGCAATGACACCTTTCTTTTATGTGACTCACATTCAGTTTCCGCACGTAGAGTAAGGAAACTGTTTAAGGTAGACTTACTGTCTATCTATCTAAGATGCGACAGAATTCCTAACAATGAAAATGACCCGTCTCTAACCCGCATCAAAAACATATGGATTACAGCTGAAATCAGGCAAATATGGCAGAAATCTGCGTGCTTGTAAGAGCATTTCATCAGTTTCTTGCAGTAAGTGACAGAAGAAAAAAGGAATTAATGTTTGATTCTTTACAAATATTTGGCGCCGTTATTTTCTTCTTCTTGAAATTGTCTTTTATTAAAAACCTGACGTCAATTTCAAAGAGTCAATTCGATGTGTTTTATCGATTTCTAAGAGTATTGTCTGCCTTTTCTCTTACTGTGAAACTCGTTTAACACAGACAATTATAAATAGAAATATATTGGCCTGATAAAATCTGAGCCTACGAATGGTTCTAAAATATTCTTAAAGTTTAGCCGAAATGAGCCTTATGATTCTTAAAAAAGTAAAGTAAAGATTTTGCAATTTATTTATAAGTTTTGAAATTACACTGTTTTTATGCCCAATTTTGTTTGTAGAAAAAGACTAACGTTATTTTAAATAATGACTGTCAAGTTCGAAATCAACATCTTCCAATTGCTTTGTGCGAATTTTTACGAAAATTAAAGAACTTTCAAAATTTGGTTACAATTAAGCCAAATTTGCCTAATTTTGTTAAATTTGAAATAATGAATGTCAAATTCGAAATCAGCATCTTCCAATTGTTCTTTATGCAAAGTTTTACGAAAATTAAAGAACTTTCAAAATTTGGTCCAAATTGGGCTTAAATTGCCCAATTTTTGTCAAACTGGCAAAATGAATGTCAAATTCGAAATCAGCACCTTTTTATTATATCTTGGGCAAATTTTTACGAAATTTGAAGAACTTTTAAAATTTGGTCAAAATTTGGCCTAAATTGCCCAATTTTGTTCATTATTACAAAATCAGCCGATTTTATTACAAATCTAGGCAGCTGTTTTATTACATTTTGAGCCAACATTTTATTACAAAACACGGCAGCTTTTTTATTACATTTTGAGTCGATTTTATTACAAATCTAGGCAGGTATTACATTTTGAGCCGTTTTTATTACAAATCTAGGCAGGTATTACAAAACCAGCTTTTTATTACATTTCTAGGCACAACAATACCACTATTGATTAAGTGCCAATGTTAGAATCATCCCCAATTTTATCTATCATGTTCTTGATGCTATGAAATGCTGGTTGCTTTCGCAAATGAGTCATACATACGTGAAATGCTCGAAGGTCTTTACCAAGTAACTTTTAAAGGTTTACACAGTCAGGCTTTTATCTTCCGTTGTTGTGTTATATAACGTTATTGAGCGAAAAGAAGTTCTTACTATAATGTCAGTTCTCTGTAACATATACTATCAAAGAAGGACGTTTTCGCTTATGCAGTCATTTCGTCAATATTAATTAAAAAATTAATACCAGCAAGAATTTAAGTATTTGTTCTCGTCTCGAGTAGGTGAAGCTGTAAGAATTATTAGAATGTACTGGTTATTTCTTGACAACGAGGACTAAGCCTGGTGGTTATTCTAGATTTGCACTATAAGATTGTTTTTGTAATGTAATAATTTTAACATAAAAGATACCAATTGTGTAAACCTGTTGAAGTAAATGGCTGGCAAAATTTCAGCTGTGCTTCAAATTCCTTGTCGTTCGCTTTACTAAAACAACACAAAAGTAATATGAAAAGTGTCTAAGCAATTTTAGCGTACAAATTTCCTAAATAACATAGTATAAACGAAAAAACCTTCTCTGTCTCCCACCTACAGTGCCATGCTTTGAGACTGGAAAAAAGCAAAGTCAGCTAATAATTGCATACCACCGTGTAACATCAGCACAAAAGGTAATGATAGGGAATAAAATCGGAAACTGACATTCACCTATCTCGTAAAACTGCTATGGCTCTTCGCTCACTGTGGGCGCAATAAAAATGACAGCTATTCGATAGTAAACCCAATATGAGCGTTCAAGTTTTTAAGCATGCTACACGTTGCTTCATTCCTAGTTATATTTCGCTCATTGTACTGTAGGCGAGAAAAGAAGCAATTATAAGTGAAAACAATATATACTTCTCAACTGTTTACGGTAGCTTGAGAGGGATTTGCAAGGGAATTCACATCCTGAACTGTTCTTATGTTCCAAATTCAGGCTCAGGCTGTAGTTAATTTTTGGAACAATAACTTGAACCTCAAGTTGTTCTTACATTTCGGTCATATCTGAGGCCCGTCTTCTTATAAATAACAGGAGCGTGTAATTAGACCCAATAAAATTTTGCGAATTTTGATTGTCTAGGATGGCTGAAACCGCACTGTTTCCTCTAATATAGAAGCTCTTTTACGGCCCATAAATGAATTCCTCAATTTGAATGAAAATGATATGCAAATAAAACGGAATTCTTCGACTTTAGGACACCCGAGGTAGAGTAAAGCATTTAGAATACCCGTGGTTCCTCCTCATTCTCATTCTACTACTACTTCACGTTATTAACAATTTCGTGCATGGTTTAGATGAAGTTTTTGCCAAATTTACAATTCGGTTAAATTTGGACTTTCAGTTCACCAATTTTGATAAACAACACGAAAGGTGCTGATTTCGAATTCGACAGATTTCACCAAAATTGTGCAATTTGTCAATGTTGTATTGTTGAGAGTAAACATGTGTGGTTGGGACAGTCCTAAAGTTTTCAAGCCGAGAGGCTTCTTGTTTTAAAGGGGAATCAAACCCCAAATTTCTTTTCATTAAATCCTCTTGCCATAATTTTATTAGGAAAAATAAAAAAGTTCACTAAAAGTCCTTTTTTCCTATTTTTTTCTCTTATGACAAGTTCCTGTAACTTTGTTGAAAAAGTTCACGGAGGAAATTTTGTGATATAGATTACGCTCAACATATCTTTCTGCTCTCCGTCGTTATGATTTGAATTACCTCGTGTCGTGATTTTTTTTCATGCTTTATGTTTATTGTGACAAAAATGGTTGGCACATATTATTAATATCTAAGTTACTTACAGATCGAAAAACAGCAGCATGTCATTATTTTATATATACTTTTTCGAAATATGTTAGGCCTTAAAAGAAATTCATATTTGTTTATGGTTTTTTTAAATGCTTTTGGAGGAACGAAAAAGTATGAAGACAGACATGCAACAAAATGAAAATGTAAAAATATTTCAAAAATGCATTATTTATAGCTGAATTACTTATGTACGTAGACAAATATTGAAATTTTGATGACAGCGTCGATATCTTGTTAAGGCCGCTTCCAAAACTATTCTGTTCGAAGTGTTTTGAAGTCTGGCTGTGAAGTGATACACTGAATGTTATCCTGTTTATCATTTAAAAGAGTTTCATTCTCATAGCAGCATTTACATTACATTCATTTACTTTTAAATTTGAAATATTCGCCATTAAGCAAGGTAGACAACATTCAGAACATTTTTTTTTTAAAAAATATATATTTATTTTCTTTTCTTTTTTTTACGAAACTCAAACCTCAAAACTCAAACAGTTTGAGTTTCTTCACTTCATTTACTTCAAATGGGTTTGTTTAGACTGCACCCTAAACTCTTAATTACTTCATCTTCCCCGTTAGTATTATCAGATATTATTGGTGATATTCTGTTTCACTGTTTGCCATCCTTATCACTTCTCTATGATCGAGCGTAACTTCAGCGTATACACGTCATATTATGTCTACGGCTTCAGTGTTAGACCTCAGCACTAATGTTTTTGGGTTCAATTATGACGAATAACGAAGAGAAGAAAAATTATTTTTAGTCTCAAACAAGTTTTATTTTTATTAATTTAATTTTTTGAATGAATTTACAAAATTTTATCTGAAGGTTTGATTCCCCTATAACGGCTGCTGTCGATGAGCTTGAGCTTCAAGTTGAACAGCAGCTTGTTCGGGTTGCTCATTAACCTTTCGCCGTCTTTGATTTTGTGCATCCGTCTTCCTTCTCAATTGAACACGACATTCACTTTGATTTGCACGGTATCTTCTTTGTCGTTCAGCATTTCTAATGCAACGAAGTTGTTGAGGGTCATCATCAGGGGGTTGTTGTTGCCTCTCATTATCTTGATGTAGCCGTGCATCAACTATGTCCCTATCAAATTGTAATCTAGGCAATTCAATAGTCATGATCAGAATTCAAAACTTGTTGAAAAAATCATGTAATTTTTATCAAAAGTAAAAGCACGGGCCTCGTGTTTTTTGTCAGTTTACTTAGCTAAACAAACAACATAAGCAAGAAAGTAAACACAAATTTCCTCTGTTGTCTTTAGGCAAACTAAACGATTTGAATCGTCCAAGTCAAGTGTTCAGTTTCTGTTCGTTGTCATGACATTGAACGGGGGTAACAAAAGCTTAAAAGTGGATTCATTCAAGATAGTCTTAAGTATTATGGAAATATTAATTTAGAAATTTGCTAATATTACTCATTTCCATACATTGCAATTAGGAATACTACAATTTCATTCAATCATCGCCATTTCTTAGGTAGGAACTTATACTTTGTTATACCCCCTAATCTGCTTAAGTTCCCTGCAATCTCTCCGTTGCAGATCCTCGACTTCTTCAAAAAAAGTAAAAAGGATTCAAGAAATCTTAATAATTCAAACTGATAAGTAGGAGTTTCGGATTGGACCAAGACACAGCTATAACCACCTACTTTGAAATATCTTCATCGGGCTTTTCTATTAAATGGGCTACGAATCGACATTTGTATCATGCATTTTCCTTTGATGACTTTACTTCCAGTTTTCATACTCGTGCAAGCAAGACTGGATGACTAGTGTTCACTATCATTTCTGTGATTTCCTAATAGAACTGTTGGTTGGAACTTACTGCAAAACGTTCTGTATAATCTTGACTAAGTTGCCCCTGCTTAAGCTGTTATCGCCACACTTTGTATGCTTATATTACCTTTTTTGTTGATGGTGCCTATGAATCCAAAAAGTGCCATTTGGCTCACTTACATCAGATTTCCCAACTAGAATTCACTCAGATAACACCTTGAATGCGCGAGCAAAAAAATCTTCAAAGTATGGCTTTTAGGCAAATTTTCCCGTTTCTACGGTACATGGACTGCTTACCAAAATGCAAAGTTGTCATTCTTAGTTAGAGTTAAGTAAACATTTTTCCCCTTTCCCCGGGAAGACTTTGCTTTGAGGTTTGTTTCTGGGAAACCAATACCTTCATGCTATTAATGTAAGTTGTGGATGGGAATATATTGTTTGTTGACCTTTTTGACAATCTCTTATATTCTAGAAGTAAGGCTTCTAAACTTTTCAAAGCACCCTTAAAATTATTTGTTGATTGAGCATCAATGTGCGCAACAGCTGTTGTGTTGTGTGCTAGGAATATCCATACGATCCATACGTATTTCTTATCCATTCCTTCTGCTACTACGTTTCAGCCATTTTTATTTAGCCTTTTGTGTTTTTTGAACCACTGGCACAAGAAAGAGTTTATTTCCGCACAACAAACAACATCATTTCAGGGGCGGACGCAGGGTGTACAGCTCAAGCTGTAGTAAAATTTCGTCAAGAGAATGATTTCTAAATGATTTACGGCCGTTTTCTTTTATTCTCTCTTCGTCGATTTGTCACGTCGTCATCATAATATCACGCGACGCGATGCCGTCACTCAAAAATCTGTCTAATACATTTATTTATGGATTAGCGCATTATTTGTTGGCACCCCATTTGACTCGTAAATTTTAGGTAAGCCATAACTGCAAACCCCACAGCTTGATTGTTCTGCCTTACAGCTCAAAACTCGGCCCCTTTTGATCTATGATGATACGAGTTATAACTAACAGTTTTGAGCTGTATCGATACAGATAGATACAGATAGATACAGCTCAAGTTCCGATTCTACGGTAGTTCGACACCCATAGCCCTAACTGTAGCTTAGCAGTAATCCTTTCGTTCTTCCGTCTGTTTGAACAGTACAGCTCTCGTGCCTAAAGTACGTAAACGATAATAGGTTTTAGCCCAAAGTGTAAGCTTTTAGGTCTTTCGGTTGTCGGTAGAGTGGTCAAAACAGCTCAAATACAGCTGCCATACCATACACGTGCGTGGAACCTCTTTCTTGATTTTACCACGTCAGAGAATCATTGTTCTCCAAGACGTTTTTATTTCTTCAAACGAGAAGGGACTTTAGAGCTGAGAAATACCTTGCAGAAGATGAAAGAAAACATCGTGATGGATGCAAAGTAATGTTTTCCCCTTTTATTAAAACTTTGTATTTTATAAATCTTCAGTTTTGTTTGTTTTGTTTTAATTATTAATTTGTTTAATTTAAATGCAGAACAAATAAACAAAGATGAATGTGAGTTTAGATTCAATATAATTTGTTCACACAATATCTCTACTATAGATATATTTGTAAATTTGTGGAAAAAGAACATAATTTCATGATTTTTTTATTATCTTTTGCCTTGCTAAACTCTGAACTTTAGAATTTTACTCCGAGTTGTTGATGTTGTCTTGATTACTTTAAAAACTTGTTACGTATTTTAAACATGGTACACTGGTCGTGATAAAAAAATACAGAGTTTGCTACTGACATTACGTTAACTTTGATTTTTAAAAACTATTACATTTATCTTGAGATATTTTGGTGTGATGACTGTTTGTATAGCTATATGTTTTGCTAGCTTTATTTGGAAATAATTCGTCAGTGAGTTTGTTAGGGGGTCTTACATCATTAATACTTCACAGCTCAACTCTGCATTTTACAGTGATCACCCTCTCTGTTGTTAAAAGCATTTTGTTAAAGATCAAGGATAAATATTTAAAGGAAACATTTCCTTGTTGCATTTCTGTGTATCCTCTGATGTTTCAGATGTAACTGATAGGTTTATTTTAGTTAACGTAGAAAAGCAAACTGAAATTGTAAGGAAAACAATTCAATCATTAGTCTTCCTATCCATTCAAAATATTCATCATTTAAATCAGTGCAAAATTAAATCAACGCTTGATCAGTTAATGTAGCTTTGTAACCTGAAGGAGTTACCCTCCAATCCCACAATCCATGTTTTGTTTTAAGGAGACCTCTAGCATTTTCCCCATACTCGCTATGTTCTATTGGTTCTTGGTTTTCTTTGTAAAATCTGCTTCTTTATAGAAATCCTGTGTTTTTCCTAAAACATATGGACGGTCATTTCTGTTGAAAAGGGTAGATGCTTATTCTTTGTCGTGTTATTCTCCAAGTACAGATAGTGCTTATATTCTGATTTTATAGCTTACGCTGCATCTTCAGGTTAAAAAATATTCAGATTGAAATCTTACTTAAGCTTTTTTCACATGCACGTAATTTTTGTCGTAACACCTCACAAACCTTTTTTCGTAAGTTCTTACGAAGAAAAAATGCCTTGACGGAGATTTTCATTCACATGCACTAAAATTTGCTGCAATAAAAAATACAATGTACATTTGGAACGTTTGGAAATAGATCGTTAGCAATAAATGATGTAATTTCGAACAAAAGCCGTCATTTCGAACGCTCGATCTAATTTTTCGAACGTTTTTTTCTTCTTGAGGCTTACGGAGGCTTACGATGATTTTCTTAAAAACAAAATTTTTTGTTTTTAAGGAAATCGTCGTAAGGGCTCATGAACGTCCGTAAGACCTTACGAAAACTTTTCCTTAAGGAGAGAATGAATGAACATTCTTGAGCTTACGTAAAATTTTACGTGCATGTGAAAAAAGCTTTACAGCTCAATAATTCCTTTTATTATACCACGGGAGTTAATACTGCAATCTGATTGGCTTAACACTAGCATAATATTTTTGAATATAAGGTGCATTACAATGGCTTCTCTCTGTATTTTCGAATAAATCGCAAAATTCTGCGAGACGTCATTTTGTAAACAAAGGTTTTTCATGTTAAAACACATAGTGAAAAACACTAGTGCTACTAGTGGTATAATAAAAAAGTTATTTGCACTCGTTCTCATCCACTATGCAAAATATTGGGCTACGTGAAAACAATATTGGACTCGGCTTTCGCCTCGTCCAATATTGTTTTCACGCACGCCCAATATTTTGCATAGTGGATTCGATCTCGTCCAATAACTCTTTAGTATTTACAATAAAAAGACATAAAACAGTTAAGATAAAAAGAAATGAAAATTGGCAACAAATACCCAGAAGATCAAGTGATAAGAAAAAAGAGAAACTGCATAAATGTTATAAACTGTTTGTATTGTGTGCTTTTTGGTAGGAAAGTTAATAAGTTTTGATAAAAGTCATGAGAAATATACACTGAACATGTCGCATGGCTTCAGCTGTCCTGTTTATAGTCATCTCCATTATAGCTTGAAATAGGAAGTATTTTGTTGTGTTTACAGTTTTGCTTTAGTACGTGTGGACTGTATAATGTACAACAATAGATGGAAATACTTCTGATTGCTAGTTTGAATATTGACTAGACTTTGTCATATGATTTTGTTTTATATCCAAAAATGATATGATTGATTTGCATTTTCTTGCATTTGCATTTCTCCTTTTGGGATCCAAAATCCAATATCTTACCTTCACATGGTGTACCCTGTTAATTTAACCATGGAATTTAAGTAAGATTTCATGATCTGTATTTTATTTAGAGATTGAAAAATCAGTTAATTGAATGGTTAATGGTTACTATATATCATACTAGCTTACTATAATGTAACATATCTTAGTTTTGAATTGTTCATTGTCTGTCTTTTTAGAAACATTAACAGAATCAGCACCTAATGCTGCAGCAACAAACAGCAAATTAATTTAATGAAGTCTGGAACTGGAACTTTCTTGAAAGTGAGCATGCTAGGAGATTTTTCGTACAACAGAAGGAACATGTTTTATTGGATGTAGAGTACTAGTTTTATGACTTTGTACATAAAAGACGTTGACATTTTATATTATGTTGTATTTACTTTTGTTGTGCTAATATCGAATAAAGTTTTAAATTTTGGATTCTATCCTTATGGCTCTGTGGTTGCAATGCTTAGTGAAAGGTAATTTTGGTGTCTGGGGTGTTCACCGTGACTAACTGCGACAGAACTCGTCTGTTAAAATGATCGCACATTTTCGGACGGCATTTTTCCGGAAATCGGATTGTCCCGAATAAAAATCGGGAATCGGAATACTTATTGGAATCCGAAAGGTTGAGCTGTACCTACAAAATATTTCTGCGTCCGCCCCTGCATTTGCATGCAATGAGACCATTTTTACACCACAAAATTTTGTTAATTGGTCCTTAGAGATTTTGAATTCTTATTGCTAGTTGGAAATGTAGCATATTAGGCTTTACCCTCTGTCTGGGGTAGTAGGATATACAGAAAAAAATTGACCTTGATTATTTCTAATGTAATCCACTCAGCAAAAATCAAAACAGTATACATCATAATGGGATTTGAAAGGGTAAAATCTCTGTCACTTTGGGTAAATAATCAATCTATTAGGTATATATCTTATTTGCCATAAGTTTTTTTAATAATAAAAACATGAACATTTTAATATATTTTCTTAAACGAAACTTTCTCTTACATCTTCAGGTTAAAATACACTGCTGTACAGTGTTTATGTTATCAAATTGAACTGCTTACAACAAAAACTGTAAACAACAATTGCCTACCTGTAATGGCGGAAAATTATTGTCTGATTTGCTATTCAATATATTACGGAAGCCCATTAGTGCCATATTTTCCGTTTGAGTTTTCAATTCTAGAGAACGTAGTTTTTCTCACTTTTCACTTCACTTACTCTTCGTAAGTCTAGAGAACACCCTTATTCTCACTTTTCACTTTACTTACTTACAGTAAGTCTAGAGAACGCACTTATTCCCACTTTTCACTTTAGTTACGCAGTTTTTCTAATCTCTGGTGCATTGTAGTAGGGTACAATGAGCCCTTAGAATATTTTCACACCCCGTGGTTTACACTAATGATCTAACCCTAACAATAACAAAGAAAACCGAACTCAGGCAAAAAACAATAAAGGGTGACTATAAACCGCATATGGTACATAAATTTTTGCAAGGAAGTGTCGAAATATATAAAATCATTGCCATCATTTTGATCCTTCGTCCATCACAATGAAGAGTTCATCTTCGATATGTTGCTTAAATCAAAACTTGGACCGAGGAAAGTCGTTTAAGTTTTTTAAAGATTTGCCTAGGGTGTTGTTTATAAACAAGTCGCTTCACCAAATTTCCCGAATTTCCCGGGGGAAATTGTCCCGGCATCATCTGAATCACTGTAATTAGAAAACCCTCTATAACTCCAACAAATTTTAATAGTAATTCTATTATGAACTATTCCTGACCCTACCCTAACGATAATAAAAAAAAAGCCTAACAGGTCATAAGCGTAAACCACTTTATTGCGTAAGTAAAGTGAAAAGTGGGAATAACTGCGTTCTCTAGACTTACTGTAAGTAAGTAAAGTGAAAAATGAGAATAAGGGTGTTCTCTAGACTTACCGTAAGTAAAGTGAAAAGTGGGAATAACTGCGTTCTCTAGACTTACTGTAAGTAAGTAAAGTGAAAAGTGAGAATAAGGGTGTTCTCTAGACTTACGAAGAGTAAGTGAAGTGAAAAGTGAGAAAAACTACGTTCTCTAGAATTGAAAACTCAAACGGAAAATATGGCACTAATGGGCTTCCGTATTTTTGGCTAATAGGATAATGTAGCTACAGTTTTCAAAAATTCTTAAATGCATTAGATAACTGAAAAATAAACAGTTTCTTATTAACAATGAGGAGCAAAGAAACAAATCAATAAATTGGTTTTTCTATAACTGTACACCTTTGTGTTACTACTTGAGTTCATTCTAATAATATAACATTACATAAAACTAGCATGTAGCTTTAGCTAAAAAATGCCCCCGCGCTCAAGCATTCCAATGTGTACACACAGCAAGCTATACATTGCAAGCTATACAACGGAAACAAAAACAAATTTTTGTCCGAAAACTCAAAAAAATTCAGATCAATGTTTTTGCAAATCTTTACACAGAAACAAATAAATACATTTAAACTTTTGTTAACATTGTATAAACTAAACACAATAAAAACAAGAAGAATTGCGAGCATGATCATTTCGAAATGGGAGATCAGATTTGAAAACTCCTTGACGGATGGTCTTCACGGTTTTTCACTTACGTTGTAATTGAGTTAAACTTTCTTTAGGATAACTTTTTTTATTGATGCTAATATACCTTTCAAAAAGTGTAATAAAGGCTTAACAAGTAATATCAGAAAGTATTTGCTACAAACAAAATTAATGTGTGAACTGAAACCATGGATACGTATTTTATAATCAAAACACGATTTGTTAAAGAAATTCTGTAAGAGCCAAAAGAAAAAAAAAAAAACTTTTTTAAAAAAAATCAAAGCAAAAAATCTATTAGAAATCTGCGTTTTAAACTTTGATTCAAAACAAAAAGTAGCCAATGTTTATAAAAAAACAACAAGAAAATGTAAAAAGCTTTTACTGATCATGATCACGCACTAGTATGATTAGGTTTGGCGCGAGGAGGACAGCTAAAATAGAGAAACACAAAGAAAACCAATTTGTAATATAGCTTTCTTGCATACACAGAAATCCAATTAAAATCTTTGCCAAAAATTAGTGCGTTGAACAAAGTTTATTGAATGAAATATTTAGAGCTAAAACATATAATATACAAAAATAAAATGTATGGTTGGCAAAATTTCAGATTTCAAGCTGTGCTTCAAAATCCTTGTCGTTCACTTCACTAAAACAACACAAAAGTAACACGAAAAATTTCCAAGCAATTTTAGCATACGATCTTCCTAAATAACATAGTATAATACAATAATGAATTAGGAAAGAGATACGAAAAAACATTCTGTCTCTCCCACTTACAGTACCATGCTTTGAAACGGAAAAAAAGCAAAGTCAGCTAATAATTGTATTCCACCGTGTATCGTCAACACGAAAGTTGGAGGATGAAGATGATGATGATGATGATGATGATGATGATGATGAACAAAATCGGAAACTGACATTCGCCTATCTCGTGAAACTACTATGCCTCCTCGCTCGCTTACGCTCGCTGCGGGGGCAATGATTTTACATAGGAAAAATCACACTAATAACTTAATACTATCATTTTGTGACATGGGAAATTTTATGTTCTTATTAATTTATATGTTTGTTTTACTATTTCAGGTGTATATATTGCATTATCAATGTATGAATGAAGAGGAAATGTATAATTGTTGGACATCTCGTACACTTGAAACAATGGAAAGAGTGAACCAAAGATAGGAGTATATAACTAATGTCAAAGTGAAGTGTTGAGCATTAACAGCCATGTGTTAAAAAATAATACTCCGGAAACATTCATTCAAAGATATCTTCAATGATAATTCATCAGAAACGAACGACAAATTAAAGCATATTTTAAATTGAATTTTCTTTGACTTTTAAAGTTTCAACAAGATTCGCAAAAATGCGACTATATATTTCCCCAAAGTTGCAAACATTTTATCAATTATTATGTGTACATTGATAACCATGAGAAAAATGTATCATTAAATAGGTACAGTATAACTACCATCAACCTGATTCTCAGATTGAATTTAATACCACAGAAAAACTTATTATGAAATGAAGTTGTTCACGGTCAAATGATAAGGTTTTTCTTAAAAGTTTTTGCTGAGGAGTTAAAAAGTGACTGAGAAGTTACTATGGACACGTAGCTAAAAATTATAAGACCTAAATGCGACTAATATTTCTCCTTAAACAACTGCATATCAACAACTCCATCAATGTGTAAGACAATTTCATCATGTATGATCTTTATTGTTGCAGAAGCTTGACAAGTTTCCTATCCTTTATACCATAAAATAAGGGTAAACAATGTAACTTAACAGAACACTTGCCTTTTGTAACTCGGACAAAACTATCTTACAAACATTATACAATCAAATTTGTATACAGGTTTTCTGTACAAAAGAAAAGAAAATTGTTAAACCTAATTTTGTTACCACGGCATACTTTCGGGTAGACATATATACTGTATTCTCTCTAACTAGCGCCCCTCTCCAGTAAGCGCCCCTCTCTAAACAAGCATCCCTTCTAGTCAAAAATATTTTTATAAGCGCCCCTCTCCCGGGCGCTTGTAGAGTGACTAGACAGAAATTAGACTAGACTCAGAAATTTATAAGCGCCCGGGTGGTAATTAGAACTTTGAACAAAAAGCAAAAATTCTGTATATAATAGAAACAGAAGACTAAATGTCTAAATTTAAGTTATAAGTAAAAAATCTTATTTCGTTGCCATGAAAATATTATACAGTAGTTGTTACAATTGCAATGCCTCGTTCACAGCTAGCATGACCATTTCAAAATGTTTTTATAAGCGCCCCTCTCCAATTAGCACTAATAAGTGCCGACCCCCCCCCCCCCCCCCCCCCCTAATTTCCAAAAAAAAATTGTAAGCGCCGCACTTATTACAGAGAATACGGTAAGCAAATAACTATCAAAAGCAATCAAAATCTCTGAGTAACAAATATTACGTGTAACATTTCAAATTAGGACAGAATAGTTCAAGTATATATTCAGAATAAACATCTCTCTTCAAAAAAATATGTTCACCTCATTGTTTATTTTGTGCTAAAAATGACCATATATATATCCCAAATGGAAAAAAAAACTTTGGCAGTGAAAATACATATCCATAACCAAATCACTATATACATAGCTCAAAGTAGAAGTTCGTGTTCCAGCTTGATTTAATTTACAGACTGTCATTTGTATTGTGTTTTGATTTACGTTCGTTGTTCGTACAGGAAAATTGACAGTATATTAAATTTTGCAAAATAAAATATATGATATATACAGTATCAAAACAGTATACGTGACCATGGAATTCATCCATAGCAAACTACGTTTCTGTTGTTGGATTAAATGACTATCCAAGGAAGCACACTCGACCAGATTCTGTCAAGTTATTATGTGTCTCAATCCTGTGTTTTAAAATATTATACGCAATTAGTTTCTGACTTCTTATTTTGCTTCTTATTACTTGCTGCTCTTGTATGTACTTTTTGAATTAACACACTGGTTGTTCTCCACATGAAAAGGGTTTCCTTTATTGTGGCTGGTGCATCGTGCTTTCAGTTCAGTTGGGCTACATTATATCAGGATGTAAAATTAAAAGAAATCTTCAGCCTGGCTATTGATAATGAATTTTCACCTTTGCACTGAAACCACAGCTTCGATGGTTTACTGTTCCAAGCATTTAATAACCAGTCACGTTTGTACTTGCAGTTTTTGTGATGTAATCTATGAATCAAAGAAACTGATTGAACTGGATGTGCTCCATATAAAAAGAATTTCCTTTAATGGCTGTATACATCATGTGCCTTCAGTGTTGTTCAGTTTGGGCCACATTTATCCAGGATGCAACATAAAAATAAATCTTCAGCGTGGCTTTTAATAGTGAATTTTCACCCTTTCACTGAAATCACAGCTTCAATGGTTTACTGCTCCAAGCATTTAATAACCAGTCACCACAACATTGTTTGTTGTCAACAAAAACAAAACATCATCATCATTACATCAATTTTTTCTGGTTTTTACACGTTCATTCAAAAGTTTTTACAAAGCTTTTTAAGACAACACTGAACTAAAACGATCCATTTCCATCATTTAACGTTTTATCTATTATTGAATCATTTTAAAAGCTAGCGGAAAAAAAAACAAAAATCTTCCACTGTTCATCTGCTCTGCACTGACTGAAAAAAATGGCGTGCTGTAGGCTAGCCTCTGTTCTTATCTACTTTGGCTAGGCGAAAATTCAATACCGAACCGCGACTATAAAAGTGAACGGAGAAGATGATGAAGAAGGAAAATGCCGGTTTTAACATATATTTCGCCCTATGGGGAAATACATAATTAACAGAATGTTGATTGTCATCTCGGGTTAATGTAAACATTTTTGGAAAAAGTTTGGAAGATGCCTGTTGTATTTCGTGTTGGTTTCAACTTCCTGGTCTTCTTTATATGATAATATTTGAGTGTGTATATATACTATTTACGCAGGATACTTTTACAACTGTGAGTGTCAAAACTTTTTGAATTTGTACTTATGTATTAAAAAACTGAAAATTATTGATTCATAAAGCATTTTGTTTTATCTTGTTATTCCTTCAGACTATCAAACCCGACCACATTTTGACTATTTATATTTTGATATGCTAGTTACTTGATAATAAGGTGTTCATACATGAAAGTTACTATGGGCTAATTGTGTATTTTTCATCAAATTATCACATCAAAACGAGGCAGGGAGTATACGGTTTGGTAAAATTTCGACATTTGAAATAATATACGGGAGTATTTTGAATAGCAATATAACTCAAAAGTACATTGTATAGGCTTACATTGCATTAATGTTTTTGCCAAGAAAAGTAACATTCTTTTGGTTTGATATGGATGCGCATTCACGCACACAGTTACGAATTTAACTCGCTCGGTGTTTGTCTTTGTCGAATGAATATCCGGCTTTCACGCATTCCATATTTTCGCTGGCGAACGGGTGATTCCACGCACCCACTCCACAAACCTTATAATATAAAGTGAGAATATATTATATTGATTATCATGGTCTTTATGGGAAATGATTTCGCTGCTAAAGGTTTACATAAAGATTATATGTGTTTATCCAGAGAAAAAATGTTTGCATGGACCCTAACTGTGAGTTAATCTGTGACGATGATGTAATTGTCAACAGTTTTGTTACATTAACACGAGTTAAGGACATAAAACGTTGGCAGCATTTTTCATAGGCCTAAGTTACACTGATGCCAATTAATTTTTAGTAAATTGTAGATAAGGCTTAACATATAGGGATACTAGAAACTATTTGAAACAAACAAAAGAAATAAATATAGTAGGTGTTAAGAGAACCCGTTCTGAAAAACTGCTGCCTCCCCAAACCCCACACCATTCTTCCCCTTAATCAAGTAAATAGCTTCTAGGCCATTGTCCCGGTAAAGTATCCCCCGGAAAATTGCCTGTGGAAGTGGGCGATTCACATCTTCATAGTGTGCGAACTGTAACCATGGATACATACATATAAAAAGTTGATTTCTTAAAAAGAAAATAGAGCCAAAAAGTACAAACTACTTGAAATAAAATGGAAGCACTTTGATGAATCTTATAACTGCATCAGAGATTCTATACAAGAGACATCACCAACAACAAAATCATGAAGTTCATTTTTAAGATCTTTAAAATTAGATGGAATTAAAATTCTCCTTTCGTGAATGGATGAGGAAGTCCCAAAACACTTATATAATAAATATTTTCATTTTCTGAAATTGTAATCAGTGACTGTAAATTTCCATTTCCGCTTTTGGGGGTGTAGTAGTAGTCCGAGGATGCTTTAATACGGCCTTTAATATTGATTTATTCAAAATACGTATCCACAGTAATACTTTCTTTGATGTTAAAGTGCTACGGCAACTGTCAAGCTGAGAAATATTAAGTTCATTAAAAGGAAATAAATCGCATCGATTCCATTAATTTGTCTCATAATTTAGTGACATCAATAGGTAGACATTCACGGATTGTTGTCAGGTTTTTGGTCGGACAAGTGCAGATAACTGTTTTCAAGTTATTTGAGTAATGAAACTCTCTTGTCCGTTTTCTTTTTGATTGTGCAATTCAAGGATGGTTTAAAATCTTGATTTCAGAAAGTTTGTTGTTATTTCCCCAAGTTACGCAAAAAGCGAATAACATTCTTCATATATTGATAGTGTCGACTTTACGTCTAAAACTGCCTGGATAGTAAATCTTGTGAAAGTATCCAACGAACACATCTGTCGTATCACGTGTATCACGTGTTTTGACGCGTCTTAAGGTTTTCTTTGTTTTCAATGGTGGCCGTGTAAAGGTGGCGTATCACTTCTGAAAAATATTCCGAGGGTAGAAACGGAACTGACGAATGATGGAGAAAGAACGTGATTGTTTATTTTCCTAATTATTCTTTTGTCCTTTCAGTCCTGTTTGCGGAACATTCTAAAACGTTTAACACAAAGAGGGTTTCTTTACTTATGTCTATGTTTTTTGTTTCGGTGAAAGGTCTTTATCTACATAATATGTTTTCAGCAGATGTACTTGATTAGTTGTCACGCATAGTCTGTACTCTACTATTAAGGTGAGTCATTATGTGGTGACCTCATAACTTCCGTCAGTGTGATTAGCTATTGGATTACTTGAAGGAAAAGTCTTGCACTCGCTGGCCAATCTTTTCAGATCCAGGGTGCTTCCACTCGATTCTTTTTTCTCTTCTTCACTTTTGTTTCGGGTGTAATCAACTGTTTGTTTCAACATGACGAATTTACTTAATTTATGAAGATTGTCGTTATCAGTGGGAAATCGAAAGGTTGTATAATAGTTTCATGATTCGGTTTAATGGCTGATTACTTCACGAGCTAATCCCTGAATGATTGTAAATCATGACACACCATCTCATTGTTAAAAGGCCTATGAAACACAAAATTTTGAACTACACTTTTTTTCAAGCAGTAAAAATACACGTCCAACGGCCACAAAAGTCAAAAGATTCGGCAGAACATATAACGGCGATAAGAACAAGCCAACGTCACCTTCCTCATCCGTACCTAAATTCCGCCAAAGAACTAGAAAGATCAATGATTTGCGAAACAACACATTGGTTTTGAATTTTAGTATATTCAAAGCTTTTCGTTAACACAAATACATCTTTAGGTGAAAAGAAACAGTTTTTAAAAATGTGTTGTTTTCACATCCAGTTAGTTATGAAAAATTTCTTTCACTTATTACGGTAGCAGCGAAAGCGAAAGCCCTTGTTTTAAAGTACATGATACATTGTATTCCATTAAAAACGTCCACTTAAGCAAAATAAGTTCTTCGCAAATTATTTTTGCAAAATAAATAAATTCCTGCTCTAGTGGATACACATTTGCAGAGAGTAATCACCTGTTATTCTCCAAAAAAAGTCGCCTAGTTTTTTGCGAAATGAGTTGAATAATAAACAAGATTCGCAAAAATGCGACTATATATTTCCCCAAAGTTGCAAACATTTTATCAATTATTGTGTGTACATCGGCAACCATGAGAAAAATACATCATTAAATAATTACAGTATAACTACCATCAACCTGATACTCAGATTGAATTTAATACCACAAAAAAACTTACTTTGAACTTATTGTGAAATGAAGTTGTTCACAGTCAAATGATAAGGTTTCTCTTAAAATTTTTTGCTGAGGAGTTAAAAAGTGACTGAGAAGTTACTATGGACACGTAGCTAAAAATTATAAGACCTAAATGCGACTAGTATTTCCCCTTAAACAACTGCATATCAACAACTCCATCAATGTGTAAGACAATTTCATCATGTATGATCTTTATTGTTGCAGAAGCTTGACAAGTTTCCTATCCTTTATACCATAAAATAAGGGTAAACAATGTAACTTAACAGAACACTTGCCTTTTGTAACTCGGACAAAACTATCTTACAAACATTATACAATCAAATTTGTATAAGGTTTTCTGTACAAAAGAAGAAAAGAAAATTGTTAAACCTAATTTTGATACCACAGTATACTTTTCGGGTAGATATATAAGCAAATAACTATCAAAAGCAATCAAAATCTCTACTAACAAATATTACGTGTAACATTTCAAATTAGGACAGATTTTAAAAAAAAGATGCGCTTAAAGTGACAATTTATAAAACTAAATTCAAGTATTCAGAATAAACATCAAAAAAATATGTTCACACTCATTGTTTATTTTGTGGTAAAAACGACCTTCATATATAAATCCCAAATGGAAAAAAAAACTTTGGTAGTGAAAATACATATCCATAACCAAATCACTACATAGCTGAAAGTAGAAGTTCGTGTTCCGGCTTGCTTTAATTTACAGACTGTCATTCGTATTGTGTTTTGATTTACATTCTTTGTTTGTACAGGAAAATTGACAGTATATTAAATTTTGCAAAATAAAATATGACATACAGTATCAAAACAGTATACGTGACCATAGAATTCATCCATAGTAAACTATGTTTCTGTTGTTGGATTAAATGACTATCCATGAAAGCACACTCGACCAGATTCTTTCAAGTTATAATGTGTCTCAATCCTGTGTGTTTTAAAAAATATTATACGTAATTGGTTTTCTGAACTTCTTATTGGATATACGACATCACGTTTTAACTTGCTGTTTTTGTATGTACTTTTTGAATTAACAAACTGGTTGAACTGGTTGTTCTCCACATGAAAAGGCTTTCCTTTATGGCTGGTGTACATTGTGTACTTTCAGTTCAGTTGGGCTATTTCCATCATTTAACGTTTCATCTATTGAATCATTTTTAAAAGCTAGCATAAAAAAAGCAAAAATCTTCCACTGCTCCATCTGCACTGAAAAAAATGGCGTGCTGTAGACTAGCCTCTATTCTTATCTACTTTGGCTAGGCGAAAATTCAATACCGAACCGCGGCTATAAAAGTGAACGGAGAAGAAGGAAACTGCCGGTTTTAACATATATTTCGCCCTATGGGGAAATATATAAAAAAAAGTTCTTCGTCAAAATTTAAAACTTCAAAGGAAAACCGAACTCACTATGACGTAAATGAAATTAAGTTTCAAAAAATCTTTTGTTTAAAATTGTGCTCACTTTAAAGTAAATATGGAAAGTGATTGCCCCCGCAGCGAGCGTAAGGCAGCGAGTAGGTATAGTAGTTTCACGAGATAGGCGAACGTCTGTTTCCGATTTTGTTCTTCATCCTCCTCATTATCACCATCCTTCAACTATTCGTGTACTGTTACACGCTGGTATATTTCCTGTTTCAAAGCATGGAACTGTGAGTGGGAGACTGTATGTTTTTTCGTATCTTTCTCCTAATTTATTACTATATTATACTGTGTTTCTTTGGAAAGTTCGTTTGTTAAAACTGTAAAGGGATTTTTCATATTAATTTTGTGTTGTTTTCGTGATGGTAACGACAAGGAAGCACAGCTTGAAATCTGAAATTTTACCAACCATGCATTTTATTTTTATAAAGAAATGATGTTTTCATTAAACAATTCGTTCTCTTGTAAAACTTAAATATTTACACTTAAATATGTGATTTTCGGCACGTTCTTTCTTCACTGCATACAGACACTTCCATCACGATTTTTATTTGAAATATTAATATCTTCTGCCATACATAAAAAACTGGCGTTGTCGAAATATATAAAGTATGCCACTTATCAGGCCCCAAATCAACCAAAAATATTTTTACAAAAATCCTTAACTTACAAAAAGTTTTCTTTTTAATGTATAGTTGCTGTGTGTACAAATTGGACAGCTTGAACGCGGGGGAAATTTTTAGCGAAAGCTACATCCTAGTTCAAATTGTGTTGTAGTGTAGATATGTGTGAAGAAATTTTGGCGAGAACTTATTATGGTGGTCGGCCAATTTTGGCATTTGTGTTAAATTTGGCGGGAATTTAATTTGGTGGTTCGAGATTTTTTGTAAATTGAGCAGAAGTTAAATTTGGCGGTTCACAGTTTTTTTAAATTTGGCGGGAATTAAATTTGGCGGAGCTACAACGGAAAGAAAAAAAGTTCTCGGGAATCATGAATTGAGAAATATAGGATACATAGGAAAATAATTACCGCATGAAAGGGTTAATAAATCAAAACACCATTGTAGCAATAATCAATAAAACGTTTTCTTTTACATTCACTCGTCGTCGATGACAAAATCAAAAGCATTCCGTTTAAAATCTTTTTCTTGTCCCCAATCTGAATCTGAGTATGATTCGTCTTGTCGAGAAATCACATAACTTTCTTTCTGGTTATGTTGATTTCATAGTTTCTGCCATCGACAGCAAAAACGAAGAAAAGTGCTTGTAGTTGTAAATATCATAACAATAGATTGAAATACCCTTGTTTATATGACAAAACGTCCAAGCATTATAAGGATGGAACCATTGTCGAAAATGCGTGGGCAAATTTTGACAAATTGGACACACTACAACAGGTGTTTGCAAAATTTTTTTTGGTGACAGAAAAACTTGCGTTTCGCCTATCTCGAGGAATTAATTCTGTCGCTTATAAGTGGACACTTAGCTTTAATAAGTCATTACGGATGGGGGCCCAAGGTCTAACAACTCCTGGTTACTTTTATATATTTATTTATACTATAAAATTATTTATTTTATAGACTGTATCAGGAGAGACATCTCCACAAGTCCTTATAAATATAGGCTCAAATCGTAGAAGTTTTGGTTTATACGGCTTACTGTAATGGAGCAATATTACCATGGGGTGGTAGAAAAGTGATCGTTTCTATAAACGCCATTGTTGATGCCAAATGGCAGTGATGGTGATGTAACTGTACCAAGGTGTGTTTCTCAAGCGATAAAGATTTGAAATTAATCCAGCTTACAAGACACAAAATATTAACTTTCCAACCAATATCATTAAAATGTCTAAAAATAAACGTCAAAAAACGACTATTAAAATTAACGAAAGTTTCTATGTTTGGGTTTCGTAGCTTATACGGAGATTAATTCAATTCTATCTAAAAATTCTTAACACGATTTATGTTGCTTTCTAAACTCGAGAAATAATAGTAGCAATAGTCCCATTGTAAAATTCGACAAAACCTTTAATAAAAACGTATAAGAATTGTTTTCATTCGCAAATTTACTTTTTTATGGTAAATAACCCCCTCTGATTTATCGACATGGTTTAGATGACGTCAACTTTTGCAACACAAAATTCGAAAAAAATCAATTAAAAACTATTTATTATGTCGTTAGTTTCAGTTCCGCAATTACCCTATATATTTGGAAGTGAGAATCGAACAACTAAGCACAAAAATAAGCTATTAACTGGTTTACGTACGTGATAAAGAAAAAGATGAACCCAAAAGCGACACTCGTGTTGCTAATGCTTCTTATGCTAGCAATGGATGCTGATGCCATACCGTTAACACACTGTAAACGTTGTGGCAGTAAGGATCTCTCGGCTTTATGCTATTATTGTTTTTGGTACAGACCAAAGTATTCAAGGAAATTGAAAAAGTCAAGCTGACGATTTTCTTCCTGTTTTCATACTCGATGTAGCAAGACTGGACTGGACTGGACTTGGAAGACTAAATGTTCACTATCGCTTCTGTATTATCTAATAGATTATGAACTCATATAATCATAATAATCTTAACTATATTACATCTGTTTGGTTTGTTAACGCCATACTTAAAATGCTTATATCAATGTTCTGTTAATGGAGGCTATGGACTACCCTTCAAGTATCTTTTTTAAAATTTCATAGTGTGTATTTGTTTTGCTAAAAATATAGTCTTCTTTCTGTAATAATTCTTTTTATTATGAAATGAATTTTGTAAAGCCTTGGCATGGGACTAAACTACAAGCTAAATTAATCCTGTGGGGTTATTTTCACTTTTTCATCGCGGTGTTTATGAGTGTTCAGAGAAAGCCAACTTATTTATTCGCCAAATTCATGAAAATCATGTTTTGTTCGGAGGAAGGCATACTTGCTATAGATGAGTTTCTGATGTTAATTACCAGTTAAAGATCTGTTTAAACTAAAAATCTAAGAAACTTCACAAAAACAGATTTCGAGTGCTAATGAGTATTATTTTTAATAATTTTTTTTGTCTTAAAAACGCCTCCTGAGAACCGGTTTAACCGACAGTGTGCAGAGAGCATCTAATTGCCAACCAAGATGCGTGCGCATATTGGTAGGAAATTGACTTGATCTATTAAGCATTTATGTTGAAACTCACAGCAATTATCGAGCAAAAAACACTAATGTTTATAAACATCACGTCACTTAGAAACTCATCTATACATTTGTAACGATTTTTCTATCACTTTGTAGAATGACCCATTAATAAATCCTTATGTAGCATCAGCTTTGCAATTTTCTCACTTTTGAAATTGGAAATCATTTACACTTCAAAGTGTCCACTAAAGCAAAATAAGTTCTTTGCAAATTATTTTCGCAAATAAATAAATTCCTGCTCTGGTAGACACACATTTGCGGAAGTAATCACCTGTTATTCTCTAAAAAAAGTCGCCTATTTTTTTGCAAAATGAGTTGAAAATGTTTTCAACCAAAAAATAAGGTCTTCACCAAAAACTCAAACATCAAAGGAATACCGAACAAACTATGACGTAAATGAAATTAAGTTTCAAAAAATCTTTTGTTGAAAATCGTAATCACTTTAAAGAAAAGATCGAAAGTGATTGTAAGTGTGTTCTAGTGTATATATGTGTGTATGTTCTAACCCCTGTTTATATGACAAAACTTCCAAGCAATATAAGGATGGGACCATTGTCGAAAATGCCGTGGGCAATTTTTGACAAAAAGCTTGGAAATAAACACCGTATTCCATCTTTTTTCTGTTAATTTGTTGAACTCAAACCTTGTGATTTCTTTTTCTTTTCCTCGTGAGTATGAAAGCAGAAGCACATAACATTTCGTCCTCACTATCCATGGTCGAAGCGTAAAAGAAAAGGCTTCAAAAGATAAGTCCATTTAAGTGGACACACTACAACAGATGTTTGCGAAATATTTTTTGGCGACAGAAAAATTTTCGTTTCTCCTATTTCGAGGAATTAATCCTGTCGCTTATAAGTGGACACTTAGCTTTAGCTTTACAGAAAAAAACTTTGTTAATTCTGTTAAGATTAACAAGAATATGACCTCGTCCTTTTCAACAAAGATATGACATTTTTTAATGAAAATGTTCTGTGGTCGTAAAATATCAGCAAAAACCATATCGCTCAATAAGGTAGCAGTAATTCAAAACATACGAGATGCGAATCGTAGCAGTAATTCAAAACATACGAGATGCGAATCATATTGATCTAAACTTCTCGAATTTTCCGATATCTCTTGAATAACAAACTTGGCACCGGCCGCCTTCGCAGCCCGCTGTAAATTTTAGTACTTCCAAGTCACTTTCAACTTTTTGTCCGTAACATTGAGAGTTAGAGATCTATGTTTGAACACTTTGTTATCAGATAGAGTAGATATAGTAGACGAAGTGTAGACCTAAAATAACAGCAAGTTTCAAATAACAAACCACGGACTATCACCCGTTTATTAATTACTGCAAAGATAATTTCAACAAATGATATAACTTATTCAAGGGGTTATCGAGGCATGAATGAGTATCAGTCCCATAAATTTTTCTTCACAAGTCAGTTTTAACAAGCCATGCTTTCGCAGTGGAATTCAGCGATATGTCTAAAAATAAGTTTAATGAATTATGCCAGTCATTAATATTCAAATATAAACTAGAAGCCTCATGGCTTGAACAATTTCCGCATCAGGCCTAGAAGAAATTGCTTTAGCCTAATTTTCAAGATATCTGAATGATTATCCATTCTTTTCTTGCTCCTTATGTGAGAACAGGTCTATCACAATTCCCAAAATATAACTTGTGGTTTACATGGAGAGTAAAATGATATTTGATAAAAGTGAACCAAAATCATTTGAAAAAAGAAGTTGTATGGATTGAAGACTTTTACAATTGTATTGCCCTTAACACTATTAAATCTGTTACAACCTAATAATTTAAGGTTAAAAAAACTGAAGATCTCTTCTATTTATGATCAAATCTGCAAAAGTGACTGCCAAATTTAACATCAGGACCTTGTTATTGTGCAAACCATCCAAATTTTTCCAGAAATCTAAATTTGTTCACATATTTAAGTGAAAATTGCATAAAATTGTTCATAACTTGGATTAGTGGGAGCAAGAGAAACTTGGGCAATTCGAACTTGAGCATTTCAAAAATTTTAATGATAGTGACAGTTTTTCATGACAGTTAACATGATGTTACAAGAACAGCTAGCACTCTGTTTCAAACATTAAAGATAAACGTTCATTGATAATCTCACTTGAATTCACAAATTATGTTAATGCGCTTCTCTACAAGTTACGACTATCCTCTAGATCCGCTACTGTCTTCATATTCCTACTTCAATTTTTCCATGGAGTTTATAAATAACACTAATCTGCACGAAAATATAAATGACAAAATAAAACTTTGTTAGAATCCGTATTACAAAGCTCTTTCAAAACATGATATATTGTGTCCTTCAACTCAAATTTTCACAAGACTTTAATGATCTCATTGTATGTATATTGGTTGGATTCTAATCATCATCCAAAATTTGTTTTCCTGACATTATATGTATCCCAAACTAAATCATTGTGCCTCCATCGAGTGGTTTTCAGTGGAAAAAATTTTCATTATTTTGGACAATGTTATGTGAATTTAACGCTAATCAGTCCCACACAGTGATATCTTGACCGAGTATTGTACAGTGACTAATAATTTCATACAGTCTGGATATCATTACTCCAGGCTTCTTTAATTTACTTAATTTTATCTTAACCACTTTGCAATTCATTATGATGTTTCGGAGCCAGAACAACAGTTTTTTAGACATGTCGTTCACCAATATCTTTGCATGAGGTTTATTATTTTAGTTTGTAGTATTATTTCAGTGTGTAGACAGATGGGTCATGACCCATGACGTCAATTCACTCCTAAGTGAAATAATTTGTACTTTATGGCAATTTCATTTGTTTACGTTTTTCCATATCTTCAACTTTCAGTGTAATAAAATGAACATGTTTTATGCATTTATTGATAAGACGTAAGACATGTTGATACTACATACATTTCTGTTGTGATATTAAAAGTATTTTCACAGCACAGTTTTGTTTATTATCAGACCTTCATCTTCTTTTTAAGAATTTTTCAGCTAAACCTCAATATTTCCTCTATAAGGAATGTTCTCGTGATAATATTTTGATTGCAAATAAGTTATTCTGTGCTCATATTGTAGTTGCAAAATGTCAATATGGCACAAAGCATTAGCAGCAGTTCAAGATTAGCTTTTAGAAAAGTGTAAATAAAGCTTAATTAAGAGACTCTAGAAACCATTTGAAACAAACAAATGAAAGTTCATAATGGGTTTTAAGACAACCCCACTCCCTGGAAAACTGTTCCTTTGATGTCAGAAAACTGTGGAGTTGAGAAATATTAAATTCATCAGTTAATGGGTTTTGTTGATATATTTATTTTGATTGTTTGTTGGATTTCTGCGTAGGCAAGAAATACTTTAAAACCGGCTTGTTTCTGCTGTCCAAACCTAGCGGTTTTTTGTATATTTCCTTTCTTTTTTTGACGATTATTATATAGTAGCACGTATTGTGACGTCAATTTTTTTATCGTCACAGCGGAACCGTTGCTCTACAACATGGGTACACTTTCCGTTTCCAATTCGGTGATTCAATTTTTCGCGTGGGGTTTGCACGCGGGAAAGGTGAATATGACAGAAAAAATTTTTACCCGAGTTACTAGTACATTATAAAGCAGTTAAATCGTATAAATTTGTTGTATATTTTAGTGACGCCAATGGATGGGAATTTGGTGACTGTTGTCAGTTTATTTGTGAGCCAAGTGCATCTGACTGTTTTCAAGTTATTTGTAATCGAGAAACTCTCTTGTCAGTTTCCTTCTCGCTTGTGCAATGGACCCTTCCCGAATTTCGGTTTAAAGTGTCGCCTTTAAAGATTTCAACTATCTCACTATTGAATGAAAATAATAAATGAATATTACTAATAAATAACAAATGTAATTAGTGAAACAATAGAACGTATAGAAACGAAACGAAACTTAATAGCAAAGCATTAGCACGATATTTCAACGGTAAAAATATTGATTTCAGAAAGTTTGTTATTACATCCCTAAAATTTGCGCAAAAAGAGAATGGTATCCTTGTTATATTAATAGTGTCGAATTTACGTCTGAAATTGCCTGGATAGCAAATCTTGTGAAAGTATCCAAAGAACACTTAAACATGTGGCATATCACGTGGTTTGAGTTTTTCTATGTTTTCAATGGCATGTTAGCAGCTGTGTAAAGGTGGTGTTTTACTTCTTGGAAATATTCTTTGGACAGAAACGGAACTGACGAATGATGGAACGTGATTGTTTTTGTTCTTTCGGTTCTGCCCGCGGATCAACCTGAAAAGTTCAAATGAGTTCAAGTTTTTAGGTTTGGTTCGAACAGAAAAGAACTGACAGAAGATAAACCAACCGGATTTTAGTATTAGTTCTTTTCCGTTATTTCCGTTACTTCCTATATATGGAAAGTTGTCTTAGCTCCTCCTTTCCATTAAGTCCATAGGGCAAATGTGGGTAATAGGGTCTGCATGCTGAGTGCTGTTTGATTCGCTATACCCAGAATTTCCTTATTTTTTGAAATGGAGATGCTCTAAATGGCTGTCCCCTTCTTTTAAAACAAATAGGTTTTCTTTTCAGTCTGTCCATGTTTTTTGTTCTGATTAAAGGTCTTTATCTACATGATTTGTTGTTAAGCATAGAAATCTACATAGCCTGTATTACCTATTATTTGTCTGGAAAAGCGAGTAGCGAAGTCGTTGACCTCATAAACTCCGTTAATGTGATTAGTTATTGGATTACTTGAAGGAACGGACTTGTACTCGTTGGCGCAAGCTTTCAGATCCAGGGTGCTTTCCGCTTGATACTTTTTTCTCCCATTCAATTTTTTTCGGGTGTTGTCAACTGTTTGTTTAAACAGATTATTGGCGTTATCTTTGGGGCGTAGAAACATCTCATAATGGTTTCATGATTCCGTTTGATTGTTGATCCCTGAATGACTGTAAATCTTGACACAATATCTCGTTATTCAAAGGCTTAATTTTTTGAAACACAAAGCTTTGAACTGATTTTTTTCTTGAAGCAGTAAACTCATGATGGCCTCATGATGTGAATTTCATGTTTACTGCCACAATATTTTGTCCTGGATTGCAGTTAGTTAGGTAAGGGTAAGGGCTAGGGTTAGGGTAAGGAAAAGCGTCCTTCACTTCTTTACTTTAATTAACACTGGTCAAAAATGCGTGTCACAGGAGATAACGACATACACCGATTTTTCTTTCCATCTAGTAAATATTGTTATTATATACCTATAAGCTTTTTTTATCTACAATAAATTTGAATGTTCCGTATGATCGTGCAATAACTGATGCGATGTTAAGGCGGCCGTAAATCGAGCAACATTTCGGCCAACATTGTTGACCAACATTTGTTGGCCAACAATGTTGTCTCGATTTGCTATAGCTGACAACATGTTGGCGGAGGGAAAAAAACATCAAAAATGTTGGCCAACATTTATTAATTTTTTTATAAATGTTGACCAACATTTTGGGTTAATTCTGCATGTTGCCGTGTGTTGCTACGATTTGCTATAGCTGACAACATTGTTGGCCAACATTTTGGCAACATTTCATAATTTCGAACGTTTTTTCGAATTATATTAATAACTTTTGGAATGTTTTTGTTCGAATATTTATGGTTTACGCGGGGAAGGATTGAAAACAACCACAATAAATTTTAAAATGGCTGAAGCTGCTGCGTCTTCGAAACAAGTTACAAGTAACCAGCAAAATAAATTTAAATGGGATGACGAACTGGTAGAAAGATTAATTGACCTGTATGAAGAAAGGCCTTGCCTTTGGGATGTTTCTGACAAAACTTATTCAAAGAGGGATATTAAGGAAAAGGCGCTAAGTGAAATAAAAGAAGATTTAAATATTGATTTGACTATCATCCAGGCCAAATGGAAGTCTCTTAGGGCCCAATACGGGAGAGAGTTGGCAAAGGAAAACAAGACCAAGAGTTGTAATTGTGCTTGCCTTTTCTGGAGACAAATTTAAGGGCTGTTGGAAAATGCGCCATTTATTTGCCAAAATACCAAAAAGGTTTTCTGAAGTTCTTCATATAGCTTCACAAAAACGTAAGGTACGTTGGTCCATCCATAAGGAAGTGGCGTAGGAGCAGGAATTCCCAACTCATTATCTTCAATTTTTTGTCGTAAATCGGAACTATTCCACACACCCGAATCATTCATACGACCATTGCTGCCGATATCTGTATAAATGCACTCGTAGTCAGGCCCAGCAATAGCCAGCAAAATTACAGAAAATGTCTTTTTGTAATTAAAATACTCAGATCCACTATCAGGAGAAGGTCTTATTTGGATGTGTTTGCCATCAATAGCTCCAAGGCAGTTTGGGAAATTCCATCTTGATAAGAAAGTTTCAGAAATATTCGACCATTCCAGAGAACACAATGTTACTTTTATGTATTCTTTGCCAATGTAACATATGATTGCCTTGGAAACAGTGTCAACAATATAAGATATAGCTCTTTCTGATACACGAAATTGATAACTCAAAGAGCGAAAAGTTTCACCTGTTGCAAAAAATCGAACTGTCAAAACCAGCCTTTCGGCAGGGCTTACAACAATCTGGCCAAAAACTCCGGAGTTCTTTGGGGTAATGTAGGGTTCAATGTAATGAAGAATGCTTTTGAAACCGTCATAGTCCATCCTCATCATTTCACGATAAGTTTTGGTGTCCTCGAGCATTAGCTCTTGAACAAGGCATAAAGTCCGTCCTTCTCTCTCCGCTTCATCCATTGTCTTGTAGCACCTCGTTTTCTTTTTTCATCATCATCATCCAAGGTTATTGCTAGTAAAATAAAGGCTGCAGCTTCCTTCTCCGCCATTTTGTTGCAGAGAATGACTAGTATTTTTGTATGTTGACCATAATGTTGCCCACGCTACCGCAAATCGTACCAACATGTTGTCTTAAATGTTGGCGAGAATGTTGGCCGAAAATGTTGTTCGATTTGCGGCCGCCTTTACACGGTCGTTGTTGATATTCAACGGCGCAATACAATGTCTTCGCATTTTGGATTTTCGAATGCACTCTTTCGAACGAATTCAAAAAAATCAGAATACAGAACTTCTGAGCGTTGAATAAGTTAACTGATTGAAAAAAAGAAGCAAAAATGTGTTATTGTAATTCTTTTTTGGTATATAATATATCTCGGTGTTTGATATTTAACTCCGCTTCGCGTCGTTGAATATCAAACACCTCGAGTTAATAAATCGCGATATTCAATAAAAAAAAGCCATGCAATATCTGTTTAATATTGTCTGTTGTAATCCGTTGGAAAGATGATCATCATCATCATCGATGGGTAAATCAATATTGGCTGTTGGTTCGCGTCGCAGATAATAATTATAATAAAATAATTGAGCAGCGATGGTGTAGTGTTCTTTTGAGTGCGACCGCTGCAACCTGTGTTCGAGTCCAGTCAATATTCCATTCCAATGGGCTTTTAAAGCAGTGTACCAGCCCATCAGGACCCATCGACCGACTAAACACTGGCATTTGTGCTAGTAAGAGCAATGCTATAGGTATCTCTGGCGTTAAGTCAACTAATAGTTGCAAGTCGGCGGGCGGAAGAACCAACAATTACGGATGAAAGCCCAACGACTAAAGACTCCCGGTTACTTACTTACTTACTTACTTACTTACTTACTTACTTATACTATAACATTATTTATGTTATATACCATGTCAAGAAAGACATCTTTACAAGTTCCCACACATACAGGTTTAGATCTCAAAAGCTTTTATTTTTACTGCTTACTCTAATAGATCAAGTGATCGTTTGCATAAACACCATTGCTGATATTAAATGTCGGTGATGATGATGTGTTACTTTCAGTTTCTCAAGCCATAAATTTTTGAAATTAATCTAAATTAGAGGAGACAAATATCAAATGATATGTTCTCAATAATTACCCACAATTTTCATTGAAATGTCTAGAAAGTGTGGTTGAAAAAAGGCTTTTAAGTAAGTTTCGATGTTTGAGTTTCGAAGCTTAACACGGAGGTTAATTCATTCTTAGATGATGTCAACTTTTGCAAGATAAAAAAAGAATGGATTAAAAATGGATCAAAAAGGGATCAAAACTATTTAATATTAACTGTTTTATAAGTTTTTGATATTTGATATTGTTGCTAGTTTCCGTTCCGCATTTACCCTATATATATTTGGAAGTGAAAATCAAACAACTAAGTATAAAGAAAATTAGCTATCAACTGGTTTACGAACGTGATAAAGAAAAAGATGAATCTAAAAGCCACAGTCGTGTTGTTATTGCTTGTTATGGTAGCAATGAATACCGTTGCAAGACCGTCATGGCAAGCATACTGTAAGCGCTGTAAAATTGGACATAGTGGTGGAGTTTCAACTCGCTGCCCTGTGTGTGCTTTGATGATGAAACATTCAAGAAAATTAAAAAATTCAAGCTGATGGATAGTTATTTTCGGATTGAGCGTTTCATTGTTACCAAGGCAACAGCAGTGATATCCTTTGAAGTATCTTCATCACGTATAATGCAATTCAATGGAACAGCAAATCGACATTTGCATCATGCATTTTCCTTTAATGACTTTCCTTCCAGTTTTCACACTCGTGGAAGCAAGACTGGATGACTAGTATTTGCTATCATTTCTGTACTACCTAATAGAATGGAACTGATATATTCTTTAACCTATATTACATCGACTTGTACTGTTACACTTTATATGTTTATATTAATATTTTGTTAATGTTTATGGAATAGCCTCCGTTTGTGTTGTTTTTTTTTTAATTTCAAAGTAATGGTTTTGTGAAAAAATAGCCTTTCTTTCTGAGATATTTCTTTGCATTATGAATTGAAGTTAAGCAAATCTGGTTCGCATGGAACCTAACTACAAGATGAATATATGTCGTTATTTTAGCTTTTTCAACATGGTGTTCATGAGAAATGGTCTTGTCGGTTAGCGGTTTATATAATGACGGCACGTATTGCCTGTTCATAACTTTGCCTCAAACTTTCATTTTAGCTTACCTAATTGAATATTCGGTGTATTGATCAAAAAAAAAAAAAAACAGACTTATTTATTCAAAAAAACCTTGTTTTATTTACTTACCTATTATTTACTGTACATCTGTAGAGAATTTTATACCCATTTGTAGAATTATCCATGAATAAACCCTTATAAAGCCATCAGCAGTCGGCCGCTTTTCAAAATTGAAAATCTTCCACACTCTCATATTCCGGCAGTTTACAACCAAAAGTTAGTTAATTGTGTTTGAATTAACGATACTATATTGCCCCACGCTTTCCAAAAAACTTAGTTAACACACGACGTCAATACAACGTTGTTTTATGGTCGTTCTAACGTCGCAACCAAGAACAACCATTAACCGACGTCAAGAAAACATCAGGTTGGTGGCAACCAAAAACAACTATTAACCGACGTTGATTGAAAAAATCTTGAAATCATTTAATTACTTACAGCCAATTCTGACGTTCAAGATTAAGAAAGATTAAAAAAGAAACGAAAAACGATGGTTCGTGAACTGTACACTGCAAACAAAGTTTAAAGCGACGTTATAAAAAGCAAGTAAAAATTATGTATTGCATTTGTTCTTTCATTTTGTCATTTCGTTCTTTTCCATCTTAACCGGCTCGAAATTAAGTTAGTGGTTTTGATATTAGCCAAATACATTTCGACATGACAAGGCGCCGTAGTGTAGTTGTTATCACTCTCAGAATTCATGCGAGCGGTCAGGGCTCGATTCCCCTTGGCGACTTTTTATTTGTTGTCATTACCTTTGGTCGTCAATTTGACCATGCTACAACGTCAATGTAACGTTGTTTTCGATCTTTTAACCCTTGCACAACGTCCGTACAAAGTCATTTTTGGGTTTCCTTAATCATCGTTTTGACGTCATAATCCGACGTTGTTTTGCTGTTTCCATTTTGACCATTAAACGACCGTCATGCGACGATGGAATACGACGTCAAAACAACGTTGAAACAACGTCTTTGTGCTTACTGGGAAGACATGACATTTTATTAACGAAAAAGTTTTGTGGTCGTAAAATATCAATAAAAAGCATATTGTGCTTAGTGTTATAACATCATCATGTAAAGCGAAAGAAAACAAGAGGCCCATAGGCCTTAAGGTCAGCGCGAACTTTATGCTCAAAGATCACAATCACTTTGCTAAAGAAAAATACCGAGCTAAAATACAGTTTGGTTAGTATTTGGTAAGCCCGTATTCGGTTGGTGAAATGCGAATCGAAAATGTAAATCCAGTCGCCCAAGGCAAAGAAATATTTAAAAAAGCTCTCGTGATAAAGGAGTAAATCGTCGAATGAATAATAACCGAGAAGCCTGGTCTGATTTTTTTCACAGATCATTACCTCTGACATCGAGACCAAAAACGCAAATTTCTATGATATGAGGCGAATTTATTTATTTATTTGGTATTGTTTTACGTGGCTAGCCTCACTCAGTTGCTACTGCATCTGCTTTCCAGGAGGGGCCACGGCTTAGGTTGGAGGCTCCGAAGTATTTGACACTCTCATGAGTGACACAAACCCAATCAAGGACTTGTGCTCTTCTGGATGACCTCCTGCAACACCCGATGTATCATCTACCCAATTTCCCTCACATGGCATGGGTCAACCCGGCGCTATGGCACATTCACTCGCGCATGGTGAATCGCCGCCAAGGGGAATTGAACCCCGATCTCCCGCATGAAATACGAGAGTGATAACCACTATACTACGGCGCCATAATAACGTATTACATGCGCAATTTTTTCTAATAGATTCATCGAACGGAAGTTGTCTTAACTGAGTATATAAAGAGAAAACCTTGCGCTTCCACAGCAATCAACTAAATCCTTTTCCTTATTAGTCGGGAGATTTTTTGTGGCAGCATATAAACAATTTAGAAAGCAATATAGAACTACAACAACTTTGATGATTTAGTCGATTTTATTTAAGCTTTGAGTTTTACAAGTTGGACTTTTCAGCTTTACGTTCTTAAAGGCTAACGTGTCTGGTTAATCACGCAGGTGAAACCTTTTTCTACCAATTAAGTGGTCCCATGATGAGGTAAAATGAAGATCTAATACAAGCAGTTGCTGATTACTAAAAAGGAAAAGTGTAAAAAGTTATGTAATTGTACAACGCACCAATTAATTCTAATTAATCCCATTTAACAGCAGACCTTATAGAACATTAAATTACAAATCATAATTTTAACTCTAATATCATACCTGAAGGAAAAATAGTTACTGAATTTCTCTATTTCATGGTGGCGGGTGAGTCAATAATAGTCAATAAAACTATATTTATCATCCCTAATGTAAAATTCAGTTCATGGAAATTCATATAATTTTTTGTTTTTCTCTGGTTAAAAATTAAATCTGAAATAATTTGTGTTGTAATTTCTCTGATTTTCGAATACCCATAATAGCACAAAAATGTAGAAAATGACAACGACTAAATATGTTTTGGCATTTGTCAATTTATCCTAATTCCGAACACAAATCAAACCAAATGCCAAATATTAAAAACACTGCACATCCCATACTGTCAATCAAACTTAAAGGCATTCCTGCTAATGATTATGGATGTATCTACTTATTGCCCAGAATCTTTTCTCAGTCAGAATTAGGAAGATTGTATTAATCACATCATCACTGCCTGAATGAGTTATATAATCCAATTTACCAACAAAAGACCAACACTTAAAGTATCTCTGTTAGCAAGTTCATTATACACAGTTCCAAGATTTTCGGTCACAGGCATCAATAAATATCCAAACAATGCCGGCTCATCACCAGTATGTAAATGATCCCTCAAATAAAATTCCACAAGGCAGACTAAAGCAACCTGTCTTGCTAAGAGACACTCCCAGATGGGAAAGGAATTTGTCTCAAGGGATAGATTTTGTTGGTGAACAATAAGGAACAATAAGGATTATTTCCATACTGACCATGAAAATATCAATATTTTAAGGACTAATGGAACCTAACAATATGGCAAGTAAAATTAAAGGAAGGTTTGTATATAAGGTTAGATTAATCCTGATTTAAATAGTCAAGTATATAAGATATGCTACCTTTATACGTATAAATTGTTTACAGGAGAATTAATTATGGAATAATTTGACAAAAATCTCAGAATTTGCAGAAGAAACTTGTGCGACTCAAAGACAAATTTAAAAATTTTTTTCATCCTTTACTCATCATCACTTTCATTATCTAGAATATCAAAACTGTTCCTATATAGAATCTGAAGAATCTTTCTCAATTTCTACCTGTACAAGAAAGAAAACAGTTCTGAATTCATAGTGATGTAATAATGATGTAATAGATAGATTGGAAAGTAAAATGTTGTCTTCTTGTTTCGGGGTCCATTATTTCCATATATTTCATCATTCTGTGGCCTGCAGTACAATCCACTTCCCCTTTATGTGTATAATTTGGAAAACCATTGCTTTAACGATGAGAAAAAGCTTATTCGCGGGGCTTGCGATTTCATCAGAATTGCAAAAATATCCTGTAATTAACAGTGCTTCAAGAAATTATCCAGCATTAATAAGTACGAATAACGTAGTATATTGTATAATTCTTTTTGTTTGTGCTTTTATGTTTAATTTCTAGTATATAACCTCAACCTGAAATTAAGGCTGTTACAAAATTAACGTCTTGTTTATATATACGATTCACTTGAAATTTAATTTTATTACTAATGATAACAACAAACAGAAATGTCGAAACCTGTTTTAAAAAAGAGGTTGTATTGTTCGTAAAAATAATTACTAAACTGTATGTATACTGTATAATGTATACTGTTAAACATTTCAATTTTTTGTAGCATTAAATTTTAAATGAACAAAAAGTTATATATAAATGACCTTAAAATGGCTAAGAACACTATGTATGAAATAGAATAATTCAGTAAGAATCACCTAGTCTTCCCTCAAGGTATGTTAGCTAACATCTTATCTTTAAATATAGATAATATGTTTTTGAGGCGAAAAAGAAAACAATTTGAGTAGCATTAGATAAATACTCTATGCAACTTGCCTGACTTTTTCTTCCATAATTTTTATCTCATCCAATTAGGATACATGGTTGTTAATGTCTTGATTCAATACACTTCAATATAGGTTAGTACTGTTGTTATATATTTGCATCTGTAAAATCTAATTCGACTGTTAAGGAACCATAATGTAATTCTTGGTTCTTGTTGATAAGTTTTAGCAGCGTTTGGCTCCCAGAATGCACTACGTTAAAATAAAGGGTGGGAGGAGAGGGCGCATTAAAACAAATAGTTTATTTATTCATTCGAATGAAGAGAATTCTTTTCGTACTGTAAATATATTTATTTCGTCAGACACAAATGATGTATTTTCCAAAAATCAGCGTTGTGCTTTAAACTTTTTGATTTTGAACTGAAAAATTTAAAGTTTGTAACAACGGGCGTACAACTGGGGCGTGAAGAACTGCGATCTTACACACACACACACGGACGGACGGACGGACAGACACGGGGAAATGAAAGATCAGCTACTTTGCGGCGCTGACCAATAATCTTCTCCTTAAATTAGTAGTAGTGTCGAATTTATTTATGAAACTATCTTCAGAAGGCGGCCAATCAATAGCACATTTATTTTCCTATAAAAGTTCGAAAAAAATGTCTATATCCCAATTAGGCCTGGTTACCACAAGAGCAAAAATGAGATAGAAATGAGATAAAAATGAGATATGATGATTTCATGATTTCGTTAACAAAGTTACATCTTTAGGTGAAAAGAAACGGTTTTTAAAAACGTGTTGTTTTCACATCCAGTTAGTTATGAAAAAACGTCTTTCACTAATTTCCCTTCATTAGCTCTGGTTAACAATGCGTGTCACAGGGTATACTATTTAATTTGATAAATATCTAGTGCAGAAATCTGTTTGCTTTACATATTTTACTGCCTGATAACGACCAAAAAGCTTGTTTCTAATACTTGACTATGATTTGTGTCATTGTACTAGATTTCTAGTTGAGCTTTGTTACTTATTGGTTTTATTTTCTTTTTATCTGATCATCTTGACCAGTACATAGAATCAATATGATGTATTTATCTATTTTGAGTGATCTAGTTCATTTGATGCATTTCAAGCATTATTTCATTGATGAATTCTTCTTGTTCCTGTACAATCGATCAGGAAAATATAAAAGAAATCGGATGAAGTCATTTTATTGTTCATTTAACCTCCAATGTGGCAGAAAATATTGTTTTGGCTTCTCTAGCGTGGGACACTACATTCCATTTTTTGGGTCTGAGTTAGCAATTTTGACATTACAAAAACGTTTTAAATTATGTATTTTCTTGGGCATAAACTGGCGTCAAATTTATGGATTGCGCCCTTAAGTGTGTTTCAAAAAAAGTTCCTAAACATAAAATATCCTTGATCCGCGACTGTATACCATGCTAGCACTTGAAGCTTTTCTTTTCCTCTGCACCTTCTTGCAAAAGCAGATGCATACATACATTCCAAATATTCCATTCCAATGAGCTTTCAAAGCAGTGTTGCTATCAGCCCATCAGAAGCCATCAACTGACTGCACACTGGCCTTCGGGAAGTTGGAGCATTGCTATACATATTTCTGGCGGTAACACAACTAATAGTTGCAAGTCGGCGGAAGGAAGAACCAACCATTTGCGGAGAGACGTCCAAGGACTAATAATTTCCGGTTACTTACTTACTTACTTATAATATAACATTATTTATGTTATATACCATGTCAAGAAAGACATTTTTACAAGCTCCCATGCATACAGGTTTTGATCTCAGAAGCTTTGGTTTGTACGGCTTACTCTGAAAGATCAAAAGATTGTTTGCATAAATGATAAATGACGGTAATGGTGATGTAACTGTGCTACTTTCAGTTTCTCAAGCAATAAATTTCTAAAGTTAGTTCAACTTAGAGGAGACTAATATTAAAGGATCTGCTGTGATTTAAATTTCCCACAATTTTCATTACAATGTCTATAAAACGTGGTTAAGAAAGGCTAATCAGTTTAACGGAAGTTTCAATGTTTGAGTTTCGAAGCTTGACACGGAGATTAACTCAATTTTATCTAAAAACTTTTGACACGATTTATGTATGTTGCTTTCTTGTAATTAAATTCGAGCAATAATGTTAGCAATAATCCCATTGTGAAATTCAACAGAACCTTTAATATAAACGTATGAAAATTGTTTTCGTTCGAAAAATCATTTTTTTAATGGTAAAGAACTCCCTCTGATTTAGCAACATGGCTTAGATGACGTCAACTTTTGCAACACAAAATTCGAAAAAAATCAATTTAAAACTATTTATTATTGTCGTTAGTTTCCGTTCTGCATTTACCCTATATATTTGGAAGTGAGAATCAAACAACTAAATACAAAGAAAATTAGCTATCAACTGGTTTACGTACGTGATAAAGAAAAAGATGAATCTAAAAACCACAGTCGTGCTGCTATTGCTTGTTATGCTAGCAATGAATACCGTTGCAAGACCATCATGGCAAACATACTGCGAACCCTGCACAAATAGATCTAATGGTGGACTTTCTAGTAGATGTTATTGGTGCAGCTACAATGATGAGTAGATATCTTTGGATTGAACATTTCATTATTACCAAGGCAACTGCACTAATATCCTTTAAAGTATCTTCATCACGTACCATGCAATTTAGCGGGACAGCTAATCGACATGTGGATTATGCATTTTCATTTAATGACTTTACTTCCAGTTTTCATACTCGTGGAAGTAAGACTGGATGACTAGTATTTACTATCATTTTTGTACTACCTAATAGAATGGAACTGATATATTCTTTAACCTATGTAATATATGAAATAATATCTACCTATTCTGTGATATCAAAAGCACATATGTTTTCCTATAAATATTCGACAAAAATTACCCTATTAATTACTATAGGAGAAGTGAGATAGAAATGAAATAGAACTGATATTGGAAGATTTCACTTCTCGATTTCATTATTAACAAGACAAATGGAAAAGGGCTTTGACTGATAGTTTGTAAGGCGCACTTGTTCTGTACGTAATGGAACCGGTGAGTGTGAATATAGCCAAAGATGTGCCCTGGTAGCGGCTTTATATAATGACGGGTAAATGCGGCCCTGTTTAGATTTATGAGCTACTGTCAGAAGATCTTTGAAAAACTTCCAATGCATTATTTGCAAGCATTTGTTTCTATGTACATCTAGTATCTGCTTGGGGTGATTCCACTAAATTAATCCACTGAAACCAACATTGCACGTTAAAGTTCGGAAAAGACCTATTTGGTTTCTAGCACCAACCGTTATTTTAAACAACAAACCACTGTTTAACACCCACTTATAAAGGGGCTCTTCATGTGGAGGCGAGCTGTCTCGGTTGACCGGGCTGGTTCGACTGGACTGGGATTTTATCAAATGTCCTCACAAAAAATGTGAGGCTATGTGATGTAAGTAAATCCAAGCCCGGTTGAGCGAGATGAACATTATCATTTGAACACAGGATAAAAATCATCCCCCATAGCCGAGCTAGCCCGGCCAACCGAGACCTAACTCTCACAAAGAAACTTTCAACAAACAGAGATTCTGATCTTTCTGAACAACATCTGTTAGATAATTTTAAAATGTAAACAATAGACCCTTTCATTAATTACCTCATTACAAATATTGCCTCGTTTCTAAGCCTATGGATTATTACGTTTATTTACGATTATTCGTTTCTAAACAGCGCAAACGTCGAAAACGTAAAAGACGCAAAGCACCGGCAATGCAATTTAGGTTTTATGAATAAAATGGAACAAAGATCTAATTATGCAGTCTAACAAACAAATTGAGTAAGTGGGTAAAATTGTTTGTTCTGTCAAAAGGGACAAGTCCTTCACAATTGGCATTTTGACTTGATCATCTCCCTCATTGGCCTTATCAAAGACAATCCATACTTCCAATAGCTGTCCCGTCACATCTTTTGAGTCTCGCCAGACTCCATGCTTATCTTCAGATACTTCTTTTTATTTCGAAGGATATCTTAGAGAAAATCATCCAGTCTTCTCACTGAGTCGCTGTTAGAGTGACAAGGGTGAGGAACTACTAAAACTCCGTCCAAGACAGAGGAAATGCGTTTTTCTGAAGAACTAGCAGTACTTGTAATATCTTCAACGTTGGCCACTTCTTACATTGTTGAAGGTTCTTCCTGATTCTCAGACTTGATTACAGCAGATTTTTTTTGTTAATTTTTTTATAAGCACCCAAGGTCAAGCGTTTGTAGTAATGTTGCTTAATTTGTTGCTAAGAATTAATTGAAAAAAAATGTATTTCCAGTCTTGTGTAAGGTTAAGCATCTAAGTACAAAGTTTCGGACATAGTACTACAACCTATTGAACCACCTAGTGTCATAATTTTAAGAAATGTGCTGTAGCTTTGCGAGTGCTGCATTATTTCAGAATTTTATGTTGCTAATTTATGTAAAATCCTTGTAGTACTGTTGCTTAACTTTTTGAGAAAATTTACTAGTGTTGCTTATAAACGTGTTACTTATAAAGGATAACCCTTGTATTTTAAATTATTCGTATTTCCTTCCTCGTGCACTAACGAGATTGAAAGAGGATGTGTCGAACGCAGTTGGTTGGGTTGGTTGGTTAGATTGCAGCATTAGATCGACTGAGATTTCATAAAATAAAATCAGTTTGAAAACGATACGTTGCTTGTTTTTCATCAAAAGGTCTATTAATTGCTTCCACATCCTTGCCATTATTTAACCCATAAAATGTGATATACACGAAATATGACATCATATGCAAGATATCTATGATGTATATGAATTGAAATGAGCAAAAAAAAATAAAATCAGTTTGAAAACGATACGTTGCTTGTTTTTCATCAAAAGGTCTATTAATTGCTTCCACATCCTTGCCATTATTTAACCCATAAAAAGTGATATACACGAAATATGACATCATATGCAAGATATCTATGATGTATATGAATTGAAATGAGCAAAAACGCTAAGAACGACGGACGTGAACAGGCGGATAAGTTTTGAAACAATTTGAAAAATGACTATTGAATAAAACATGAATCCTTTTTATCATTCTTATTGAAGTGGCCAAGGTATTTTATATTCACGGAAACTCACATAGTACAAGTGTATCTTTGTGAAGTATATCTTTCAACAACTTCACATTTTTGCATTTTAATTCATTTTCCAATTTTTTTATAAAGAGACAATTCCTGCTAGCATTGAGAACATCCCGACAGAGAACGAGGAATTATTCTTATAACTAGCCGCCAAGGCGGCGTCGCTCGCCGCCCATATTCAGCCTGCGTTGAGTTCACGAAAAATAAAATTTAGAATTTAGAAATGATAATTGTACCCATGTTGTGGAGCTTGAAAAACTGATCAAAGAAATGTATGGGATCGTTTTGCTACGACGAACCGTTACAGAGATATCATCGTTCAAAGATTTTGATGACGTCACAGACTCGGCCCCCAAAAAAATTAGACATGACTTACAAGCAAACAAACAGACGAAGAATCTGCTATTAATATACAGACTAGGCGCCAAGGCGGCGTCGTTCGCCGCCCATGTTCAGCATGCGATGACTTCACGAAAAATAAAATTAAGGAATTGGCAACCGAAAGTGTTCCCATGTCGTAGAGCTCGAAAAATTGATCAAAAAAATGTATGGGATCGTTCCGCTACGATCAACCGTTACATAGATATCATTGTTCAAAGATTTTGATGACGTCACAGACCCCTCCCCCAAAAAATTAGACCCAAATTTTTCGTCACCCCATCGCCTGTATCGCGGACCCCAAAAAACGTCAGTTATCTCTATTGGTTATCGAGATAATTTTCCCTAAACGTCGCATTCGATTAGGGTCTCATAACCATGGTTTCACACTGACGTCGCACACAAAAGAGAAATAATTTATGTGTGATCTTACATTGCTGACTCCCCGATTTCTTTCGCAGTTCACATCTACCATTTTGCGTGACAGACAAACAAACAGAAAGACAGACAGACAAGGAATCGGATATTAATATATAGACTATCCGCCAAGGCGGCGTCGCTCTCCGCCCATGTGCACCTGCTCTGTGTCAGCCTGGAGACCCCAAAAAACCTCATATTTCCTTAAAAACGGCTTGTACAACTTGTGTTCAGCCAGAGCCAGATTCGAAATCAAATAACAAATATCAGTTTAAACAAATGGTTCCAAAAAAAAACAAATTTCGTCTCAAATGATGTGCTATTTATTGGTCAGCGCCGCAAGGTAGCTGATCTTTCATTTCCCCGTGTCTGTCAGTCCGTCAGTCAGTCCGTGTGTAAGATCGCAGTTCTTCACGCCCCTTTTATGCGCCCGTGTTGCTAACTTTAAATTTTACAGTTCAAAAGCAGAAAGTTTAAAGCACGACGTGGATTTTTGGAAAATATATCGCTATTGTGTGACGAAGTAAATATATTACAATGCAGAAAGAGTTCTCTTCATTCGGAATGAATAAATAAATTATTTGTTTTAATGCACCCTCTTCCCGCCCTTTATTTTAACGTAGTGCATTCTGGGAGCGAAACGCTGCTAAAACTTATCAACAAGAACCAAGAAGTGGATTATTTTAATTCTGACAGTCGAATTAGGTTTAACAGATAATATAATAACAATATAATCTTATATTGAAGTGTATTGAATCAAGACATTAACAGTCATGTATCCTAATTGGATAAGAGGAAGAAAAAGTCAGGCAAGTAATTATATGTTTCCTTTTCTCCAAAACATTATGTATATTAAAGATAGGATGCTAGCTTACATACCGTCTATGTGTCTAATTACGGACAGCCTTCGTAATTACGGACACAAAATGTAAACAAACATTCTTGTCACGAAAATAGACATGCATTCTTGCCAAGTTCACCACGTATAACTGAATAAAATGTTTTATGAAACAGAGCAATCCAATAGAGAGCAATTAGCAGCAACACTTGAAGAAGAATGGACCGTGAAAATCATAATGGCCTATATTTCAATACTCAGTAAAAAGTGTCCTCCCCCACTGTGATTGACGTACAAAAACTTATTTGACTTATTTTATGATAATTGACTTTCTAAAAGCATGATCTAAAAACATTTTCATTCCTCATTTCATTTTTAAATATAAATTTTCGACCGGTCGATATTTCATGACGGAAGTGGCCATTATTATTTTTTATCCGTAAATATGGCTACCATTGTACACACGGAGCTCATTAAAATACGCATGATTCTCAAGAGAGCGCAGTCTATTTTAAATCTTTAAAGTTTAGAAAAATAAATTCTAAATGGCATATTGGTAATTTTCTAGCGTTCAAATAAATTTAATTATCTCTGAAGTTTGTTTTATTACAGTTTGGTTGACAGTACGTGATGTGCCGTGTTTTTAATTTACAGACGGTTGGAATTATGTTTTGTCGATGTCCGTAATTACGAGGGCTGTCCGTAATTAGACACATAGACGGTACCATACCTTAAGGGAAGACTAGGTGATTCTTGCTGAATTATTCTATTTTATTGTGTTCACTTAAATTTTGTAGCTTGAAATTTGAAATGAATGAAAAGTTATTCAAAAAAGGCCACTGGCCAGGAGACAAAGTGTTATAAAATACGTATATAAGGTAAATGTATATAAGCATAATTACAGTAGCAATAACACACATCAGCACATAAAAAGACGAGACAGAGAAAAGAACATTAAAACCAAAACACAAGCAGAAACAATTACTACTACCTTATTCGTACTTATTAATGCTGGCGAATTTTTTGCAGCACTATTAATTAAGGGAGTTATTATTACAATTTATCGCAAAAATTTGCTCCACCATTAATGAGTAAAAGGATAAAAAAAAATTTATATTTTCAAATTTGTCGCACAAGTTTCTCCCACAAATTCCAAGATGTTTGGCAAATTTGCATAAATAAATCCCCGAAAATAACGATTTTTTTGAGGTTCAATTCACAGAAATTTGTCCAACATATTTTACTTGCATTATACCGTATTTCCTCTAATAAATGCCGCCCTCTGATAAAGGCCGCCCTCTATTAAACGCAGCACTTACAGCTAGACATTTGTAATAAAAGCGGCCCTCTAATAAAGGCAGCCTTCTAATAAACGCCGCATCTTTAAAAGAGGCATTTATTAGAAAACAGACTAAACAAGAATTAGTTTAAACAGTTCAATAGTTTTATTTGTTTTATTCTTTCACGTTTGCATGAATATTTATAAAAGTTTTCAACTCAGAAGAGAACGGTGACAGTAATATTGCTCTTCTTCGACATTTTTGTGAACAAATCTTTTGTGTAAAACAGTTTCACTTAATCTTTTTTTGGGATAAGAGGACATTGTTGTTTAGTTTGCTCTTATCTCATTTTTCATTTTGTAATAAATGCCGCCCTCTAATGAATGTCGCCCTCCATTAAACGCCGCATGCAAAACCTGGGATTTGTAATAAATGCTAATATTAGAGGAAATACGGTATTTGAATCAGGATTAATTCAACCTATATTCAAACCTTACTTTAATTTTAGTTGCCATTTTGTTAGGTTGGACTAGTCCTTAAAATATTGATATTTTCATTATTGGTATGGAAACAATCCTTATTGAAGGAGTGTCCACCTACAAATTTCTTCCCCATCTAGAAGTTTCTCTTAGCAAGACAAGTTGCTTAATTCTGCCTTGTGGAATTTTATTTGAGGGATCATTTACAACTGTGAAAACTTTCATGATTGTGATAAGCTGGAATTGTTTGTATACTTATGGATGCCTGTGTCCAAAATCTTCTAACTGTGTGTAGTGAACTTGCTACCAGAGATACATAAAATGTTGGTCTTTTGTTGGTAAAGTGGATTCACTCATTCAAGCAGCAATGATGCCTGATGACCAGCGATGACTAGCAATCTTCCTAATTCTGAATGCGAAAAGATTCTGGTCAATGAGCAGATACATCCATACTCATTAGCAGAAATGATTTTTAGTTTGATTGAGAGTATGGGACGTGCAGTGTTTTTAATTTGCAACAGTTTGATTTGATTTGCGTATTTAGGAAAATTGACGTCAAAAGCACATATTTAGTCGTTGTCATTTTCTATAGTTTTGTGCCATTATGACAAATATTTGAAAATCAGACAAAATTCAATACAAATTATTTCAGATTTCTTTTATAACCAAAGAAAAAGAAAAGTTTAATATGAATTTCCATGAACTGAATTTTACCTAATAAACTTATAGACTTTCATTGATCATTATTCACCCACCACCATGAAATAGAGAAATTCAGTATTACTATTTTCCCTTCAGGTATAATATTTGATTTGAAATTATGATGCTGTAATTCAAGTTTCTAGAAGGTCTGAATTTCTGAAGGTCTGTGCAGTTATACATAACTTTTTATGCTTTTTATTTAGCAATCATCAACTGCTTGGCATTAGATCTTCATTTAAGCTCATCTGAGGACTACTCTAGTTGGTAGAAACGAAAGTTCACCTGCGTGATTAACCAAACACGCAAGCCCGTAAGAACGTAAAGCTGGAAAGTCCAACTTGTAAAACTGAAATTTGAATCTTAAATAAAACCGATTAAAGTATCATTAAAGTATAAGTTGTTGTAGTTGTTCTTGCCCATATGATTTCTGTTGTTGCGTATTGTATTACCGTATGTAGTTTATATGCTGCCACAAAAATCTCCCTAATTAGGAAAAGGATTTAATTGATTGTTGTGGAAACGCAAGGTTTCCTTTTATAACATTTACCTTTTTTAAGCCGACTTCTGTTCGATGAATCCTTTAGGAAAAAATGCACATGTAATACGCTATTCGGCTCATAGAAATTTGTGTTTTGGTCTCGATGAGATATGTTTAGATCGGTTCTTATATTAGAGGTAATAATCTATAATGTAATGCCAGGCTTCTTCGGTTTTTATTCATTCGACGATTTACTCCTTGTGAAAACATTACAGGGGTCCTTTTTATCACGAGACGTTTTTATGGATTGGATTGGATTTGGAATGGATTAACATTTTCGATTAGCATGTTCATCAACCGAATGCGGGCTTACCCAGATACTAATCAAACTGTATTTTGGAAAGCTAGCCATTTCTTTTGTAAATTGATTACAATCTTTAGACTTAGCATACACTTCGCGCTGACCTTAAGGCCTATGGGCCTCTTGTTTACTTTTAAAAACCAATCGTTTTTCACTTTAACATTTACACTGAAAACGTAGAGAGAAAAAAACTTGAACTTATTATCTTTTGTTTTAAAAAAGTTACGCGCTCTAATATGGGTGCTATCAAACAGGGCGAAAATGGTTTCTCTTCTTAAAAAGATCACAAGGGAGGAGAAAGAATGGCACAAATATATTTTGTTTCATGATACTCTTTTTTTACCGATCGGGTTTTAAACATTTTGATTGCTCGAAAAAAAGTTCACCCGTCTCAGACAGTCAGGCAAGCGTTAGGATACACTGGCAAACTGTGGGAACGGTGGAGACACGACCGACCACGAGGACTGTATATTGTGAACTAAAAATTATATTTTTAAACCACGCTTATATTCTACAATGGCGTCCTACGGGCGGCGGAGGCGGCAAATACATTCCACACTCCCCCTCTAAATAGTGACAAGTCTAAAGTAACCTAGAAAAATATGGGTCAAGAAATATTCTTTTCGATGGGACATAATAGTTTTGTGGCACGTCTGGTCACGATGACCTTGCCGTTCGAGGTGAGTTTTAAGTCCACACTTCGGACAAGACCGTCCTTTGAACGATTCAAGTTTCTAACAACGGCAATCTTCCATTGCGACCTCGGTAATTTAGTCTCTTTGATGAGGACTACGTCGCCAACGTTTACACCGCTAACACCGTTCTTTCGTGCAATGTACGAGTGTTGTTCTCTCAGGGTTGTTATGTATTCGTGCTGAAATTCGTTCCAAAAGCGTTGAATAAGTTCAGCGATGTTCGACGGAATGTTCGTGACTATTTCCTGTTGCAAAACGTTCAATCTGCGCCCATAGATGAGGTGGTTTGGCGTCAATACTGTCGTTTCCAGCTGTGACTGCGAATGTTCATTTGCAACCGAGCGATCGTTGAGGAGGCTTTCGATTTCCGCCACTACGGTAACAAGTTCATCAAGATCTACTCTCGCTTTAAAGAGTACCTTCCTCAAGAGTCGTTTAACAAGTTGTACCATACGTTCATAAAACCCTCCCCACCAGGGCGCAGCAGGGGGGGGGATAAAGGACCAGGCAACACCAGTATCTGTAACAAAGTCACGTAATGATTTGATGAACTCTTGGGTCTCTTCACTTTTGAATGTCGAAGCGTTGTCGGAATAAATCTTGGTAGGCATACCTCGTCGGCTGACGTAACGTCGGTATCCTTTGATGAATGCAGTGCTTGTATTATCTGTGACAACTTCAAGATGGATGCCTCTCGAAACAGTACAGGTGAAGAGACATATCCACGCTTTCTTCATAAGGAAAGTTTCTGCATTTGAGTCACGGAAATAGAGAGGACCCAAATAGTCCAAACCAATGCATTTGAACGGAAAGTCAAAATTGACATGATCAGATGGAAGTGGTGGTGGATCAGGATAGGCATAAGGTTTAGCAGCAAAGTATCTGCACAAATAACAGTTCTTAATCAGCTTCTTGACGAAACTTCTGCCTTGTGGTAGCCAATACTCCGTCCGTAAAAAAGATAACGTTGACTTGAGTCCTTGGTGTTTACATTTGGTGTGAAAGTCATTTACGATCAATGTAGTGACAGGGTGGTGTCCAAACAAAAGTATAGGGTATCGTTCGTTGTATGATAACGCAACAGCATTGTCAAACCGAACTAACACATCAAACAATGACTGGGTTAATGATGGACCAGAATGGAGACATGAATTCAATGATTGACCGTTTGAGCTAGATGATGATGAGCTAGCATCAAACACAACACAAACTTTGGTAGTTGCCTTGTCCTCGCGAACAACGGCTTGATGGGGTAAATAATGGACAGGAACAGATGGTTCGACTTCGGGATCAGGAACAACTTCAATAATTCCAGATTCATGTTGTTTGTCGATTATGTCCTTGTAATCCGAGTACAGCTTCGGGTCATTCTGAAAACGGTTGTGGAGACTACGCAAACGTCTCTTCGCACAATGAAAATTATCGTCAACATCAGGAAATTCTTCTTTGAAAGGAAGTTTGACTTGGTAACGGTTGTCGGTAAACTCAAGATTGTTTCTGAACTCCTCCAAAATCAGGTTGTCAGTGGGGGCATCGTCATCAGGATTCTCCCATAAGTTATGGAGGGCATTGAAAGTTTCTTGCTTGCAGGTTGCACTTGAAGGCTCGAACGAAAGGTTTTCGGTAGTATGCACAAAGTTAGTGATGCCAACTATGGTAAGGTGGTTGGATATGCTTGTCTGCCCACTAAGAACGTATCCAAGCGTCGATTAACAAGCAACAGGACCATTGCCATTCATCGGTTTAACAACTTTCCCCGACATAAAGTTCCAGTAGAAATTGGCTCTGATCAACACGTCTACGTTCATGTCACTACCATCTTTGTTTACGTCAGCTAAATTCAGTCCCGCAAGGTGAGGTTGCTTTTCCAGGTTATATCCATAATGGCTGCCGGAAATGGGTAAACAAATGTCAGTTTCCAAAGCATCGACTAAAATGGACTTGGCGGTTCCTTTCCCTTTAACAAGAAATTTAACACTGTCCAAAACTTTTGACTCTTCCTTTTCTCCAAATGTCTTAATGTTTACATTTGACTTTTCCATGGTTGGAAGGTTGAGCTTTTTGCGAGCAGCAGGCGTGATGTAAGAAAGTTGTGCTCCGAGGTCAAACAAAATACGAATATTGGATGACTTTTCTCCTTTCGTGTCAGTAATGACAGCTTGAGCAGTTTTCAGGATTCCAATTGACTTTTGCTTTTTTTGTAATGTCAAGTTTGACGATGTGCCTTCTGGAAAGCAGACAGCAGCATGATGATTGCCTTCGCACTTGTTGCATTTTATCTTTGAATCGCAATCTTTCGCAAAATGGTTGGTTCGAATACATTTGAAGCAACCTCCTTTATTTCCAAGAATTATCAAGCGAGTCTCTTTATCTTGAATGACTTAACATTGGTATGCTAAATGTTTCTCAGAATTGCAAAACACACATGTTTTCTTGGAAATTTCTTGAGATGACTTTTGTTTACGTTTTTTCGGATGATGGCGGCGAGCGTTACTATGGTTACCGTTGGTCAGAAATGTTTCTGTTGAAAAGGGTTGTTTTTCATGTGATTCTTCAGTCGAATTTGAAGCAGATAATCGTTCACGAGCTTCAATTTCGTTGCAAAGGGTTTCAAGCATTTTGTCAATGTCCCATACTCCACGTCCCATTTGTCTGGACAGGATAAGACTAAGCTCAGCTGGGAATTTTGTGTTCAGGATCGGTATCAACATGGGTCCGTACTCCTTGGACGAGATGCCTAAGTTCTTGAAGCTACGAATATGAGTTTCTACATGGTCATATGTACGACGAAGGTTGACAGTGTCATCAATGGCTTTGACTGAGCCACCCAAGCAAAGGGCTTTCATGTGTGATGATATCAGTACCTGAGTATCACCAAAGCGTTTTTCGAGAAGGTCTAAAGCTTCCTTGTAATTATCAGACGTAAGTGTGTAGCCGGAAACGGTTTCAGCGGCTGTTCCGCGAAGGTACGACTTCAAGTAAGTGAATTTCTGTATGCATGGTAATGTTGTGTTGGAGTCGATGGTACACATGAAGGAGTCGTAAAACATTTTCCATTCTAATGGATCCCCAGAAAACGTAGGGATGTCCAGTTTTGGCAACTTTACATTTGTGCTTGCCACGGATGAGGCTGTCTCTGACAAACCAAGTGATGAGGTAGCGACAGAGGTATTCTTGGCAAGAATTTTCTTCAATTTAACACTGTTTTTCTTAACCAGTGTTTTGAAACCGAGATGGGCTTTGACTTGTTTTTCAATAGCTGCTGCATCATCTTCCGAAAGAAGTTCCATAATCTCATCATTAATACCATTAATGTTTTCTAACTCAGTATCAAGTATTTCGAGGTAACTTTGCACATCAGATATTTGTTCCTCGGTCAAGTTCTCAGATGACAAAGCATCTATGGCTGCGATGGTGCCATCGTTCAAGGTTTTTCGAAGTGCTTCGAAAGTAGCAAGTTTCTTCTTAAGTAAACCAGCAGACATGGCGATTTAATCAGTTAAAAATCAAAGTTGAAGGTTCAAATCCAGGCAAGGTGGACCAAAAATGTGGGAACGGTGGAGATGTGACCGACCACGAGGACTGTATATTGTGAACTAAAAATTATATTTTTAAACCACGCTTATATTCTACAATGGCGTCCTACGGGCGGCGGAGGCGGCAAATACATTCCACACAAACCGAACATGCTGCCACGTTCTGCCACTGCTGCTTTTTGTCCAAAATGTTTAATCAGTTAGTTTCTTTGTATTTAGTGGATGTACTGTTTTCAAAGCCAAGTCAACGTCAATAATAAAAACAAAACGTTATTCCTATTAGTTCATCAGCCAAAAAAAGTCACGTTCGAATGGGGTTGAAATGTATTTGCTTCGAACTCACGTTGCACACACACAAAAAAAATAATTTCGCTCACAACTCAATCTACCATTTTGCGTGACTTACAAACAAACAAACAAACAGACAGACAGACAGACAGACAGACAGAGAATCGGCTATTAATCTTATATATAATAGCGAGCGTGTGTCACACTTTTATTTTAGAGAGTGATAAATTTTGTTGAATTTTACGGTCAAAATCTTCTTAATCGTGGTCATATTTTTCGTTAGGCCATGCGTTTTTTTACGATTATTATATAGTAGCAAGTGCCGTGACGTCAGTTTTTTAATCTGTCACAGGGAATCATTGCATTGCATCCCTAATCGAACGCGACGTTTTTGGGGAAATATCTCGAGAACCAATAGGGAAAACTGACGTTTTTTAGGGTCCGCGATACGGGTGATATGGGGTGACACAAAATTTGGGCCTAAATTTAATTTGGTATTGCGGCTATGACGTCATTTAAATCTTTAACCGACGATATCTCTGTAACGGTTGGTCGTAGCGAAACGATCCCATACACTTTTTTGATCAGTTCTTCGAGCTCTACAACATAGATACACTTTTGAGCTGCGATTCTATGATTTATTTTTTCGTCACGGGGTAGGTACACGGGAATGGTGGATTTGACCTATTGTTTTCGAAGTTAAGTTTGGTAAAAATTTTTACCCGGGTTACTAGTATATAGATACTTGCATGCCACGTATGTTTCAATGGTGTTTTTAGGTTTTCGATGTTAGAAAATAAATTCCACTGCAATGCGGAAATCACTGTTGCCTGCTTTGCGATCAAAGCAAGTGTAAGGAAGTCATCCTGTCTTCACTTTTATTTAAGAGGATCAGTGTGGTAAATAAGCTACATGTTGAGTGTCGTTTGCTGCGCTATTCCCAGCATTCCCTCCTTTCATGCAAAGAATTGCAATGCAATGACTTCATGGCAAACGGACACTTTTTTCAACTGCCCAAAAGTTTTTAAGAAAATGGCTAAGAGAGTGGTAAAAAGAAGAAATTAAGTACCCTATTACCCCGTTTTTAAGCCCATGGGCTTAAAAACGGATTTTTAATGTTGAGTCAGTTTTTTTCTTTCAAAAGGTGGTCCGGATTTAAGCCCATGGGCTAAAAAAAATAAGTACCAAAAATTCTCTAATTTGGATAAGAAAGGATAATATGAACCAAAATATGGGAAATAGATCATCAAATAAATACGAGAGAAGTATGATGGTACTTTTTCATTTTCAAATATTTTACACGACTTCAATATCATAATCGTCCTCTTCTTCGTTCCCCTCGCTTTCACTATCCTCTTCATTATCATCATCCTCGCTTTCAACTGATTCGTCTTCATTGACACCTGTTTCATGGCGTTCCTCTTCCAATTGAATAAGAAATTCGTTTACATCAACTATGACCTCAGGAGGAATCTCTCTTTTGACTATCGTATCACGAAGACGGGAGTGAAAGCTGTTAACGTCGCCATTGTATCCAATATATCCGCATTCTTTGAAGCCTTTTAAAATGGCGTCATCGGTAGCTACTTGACGCCAGACATCATAGATCCACTGAACAACCATCTCGTATGATGGTACGACCATATGTGTCCACAGAAAAAGGGCATTTACTAATTAAGGATTATTTAAGAAGGAAGCCGTGTAAATTTGACTGATTTTTTAAAAAAAAAATGATGCACCTGAGAATGATTTTGTTTTTTCTCGAATGCTGAAAATGGCTCCGTATTTACGCCCATGGGCTTGAATCCGGATTTAAGCCCATGGGCGTAAATCTGAGGGGGGGGCTTAAAAACGGGGTAATAGGTATGTATTTTCGCATTATTGGCTGCCTTAATTGCTGCTTCTTCTACTGATGTGCTTTATCCGCAACAACATCAGCTTTGTAGACGAAAGTATGCACGTTTATCTTCTAACAGAACATTTCTCTCTGCTCCAATCAGCTACTACTCGAATCATTGTTGCTGTTTTAAACTTATATTATGCGGTGATATAGAAATCAATCATGGTCCCGTTTTGTGTAACTCTTGCTACTAAACAGTCAGGATTAATTCTAAGCGATTAGAGTGCATGGTTTGCAAAGATCATCGGCAACATCTATCCATTGCTTATCTTAACACACAATTAATGAGCTCAACCATTCCGCAATTTGAAACGTTCTTGACAACACAAAGATTTGACATCATAACGTTGCCCGAAACTTGGTTAAAAGACAACAAAATGCTTCTGACGCACCTCGAAATAGATGGGTGCGATAAAAGTCGCGATGCTAAACGTGGTGGAGGCGTTGGCTATTACATTAATTCGGGCGTAAAGTTACATTACGGTAGCGTACTTTTGTCTGATGCTATCAAACACCAACTCCAACGACTGCAAAGGGTTCAAAACGCTGCTACCAGCTTTGTATTGAAGCGCCGTGCCAACATCAATGACGTCATCGACTTAAAGTGGTTACCGATCACATTGAGCATTGCTAAGGCCCTGGCAAAAGCTGCACATAATGCCGTTTACAATGCAGATTGTCCCGCTTACCTTCGACTGTCTAAAGCACTTCCGCGAAACAGGAAATTGCTATCTACAGCTACCAACACGTTTGATATTGAAAACAATAGCCGCCTGAATGGTACCTTTACATATGAGGGTGCGAGGTGTTTTAACGAATTGCCCATAACATAAAAAAATCAAATCGATAAAAAGTTTTGGCATTTAATGCCGATATTATTATTTTGATAAAGCTACTGCTAGAGTGCTTAACTTATCCCGAACCATAGTAATGAGAAAGAAGATTTTATCTGTGTATTGTTACTTGGTAGAGGAATTTCAAATTTCTTCAAGATGAGGCGTATCTGAAAATAGATATGAAAGCGGTAGATGTGTAGATGTTGTGTTGATATGCCGAAGCCAGTCATGGCTAACCATGTAGCCAACAATAGCTGTCCATGGTACATGTCAATATCGAACCAAAAAGCATGTGAGTAGTTTAGGTACCCCGAGTGCACCTGCTATTTGATGTATAAGGCACCTCCTCAGCTTTATCAATCTATAAAACAGCAGCCAATTCCACTAATACCTACTACATACAACCTATACCCTACAATCTCACCGATTTCAGCATCAATCAATCTCCACACTTTCTGGCGATGTATGAATGCGTCTTGGTGGTGGTGCTTTCTTTGAAAGTTTACAAACAAGTCTATTCAGTGCACAATTTTGACACTCGGGGAACTCTGTCTCTACTCCTTTAGAGCCCTGGTTCCACTTGTACCTTACAACTGTTTCACCTCTCAAGACCATCGCTTCAAGTTCATCTTTCTTCATCGTAAAATAGCTTCGAAGACCTTCTTCTTTTGCTTACTTCCTTAGTTATTTCAGTGTGATCTGTGCCATGTCGATATTGTAAATGTCAGTAAGTTCTTCACAAGAGTTAAAGTGAAACTTCGAGTTGTCCAAAATGCAACATCTTTATTATAAAATACAAAATCCAACCTACACTGGTAATAGACAGCGGTATTGATCAAGTAAGCGAAAATATTTACTTGACAACCCAAACTTCAAGGGCAGGGACACCCAAGTCATATAGGTGATCACGAGTTAATTCGATCAACCTAAAGTGACACTGAAAACGTTCCACATGCCTATCCTCTTTGAAACTATTAAACCGCGTGTAAACCGTTTGGATTATCTATGACAACAATCTCCTCACTGCCAGGAAACTGGTTGAGTAACTATCGCCTCTTAGTTATGATTGCACGTCTCTGTATCCGTGCGATATAATAAGGCAAGTTGTAATGTTTATCATCTCCAAATGTTTAGTGCTTTCGTACAATCAGGATAACATTATCCTTTCGCGGATCGTCTGCGTGAGAAATATGTCTTTGCAGGAGTTTGTCTATCGTTTGGTCACGCTCTATAAGGTCATTGTTGAGTGAAGCAAAAGCTCGGCTTCTTCTACCTTTTGCCGCTCTGCATGATGGCATCTTGTCTTTCTTGCACGACCCACTGAACTCCTTTCTGTACAAGAAACTTTGCAAGCTCTACAACGTTTGGTTTCTTGGAGCGCACCGTAATCTCCAGAGCAGCGTTTAGATTCACGAAGACATCATGTGGGTTTTGTCTTGGATAGAGAGCAGCATAGCATGCCACCTCCACTTCAAGTAAATCATCGAGCGATTTTACTGCTATGATTGTTATTCCTCTTATGGAGGTTCATATGTCAACAATTCCATGAAACCTCTCGAGATCTGTCCGCTTAAACCAAGGATGATTCTCAGCATTAAACTGTACTTCAAAGGTAGATAATCCAGAAAACAAACTCATCTTTTTTATAGAAACAACTTTCAAACGGCGCGGGTATGGACAGACTGATCAAACTGATGAGTTTTAAACCCACTGCACTCTTTTTCTTTTATAAGCATAGGGTATTTTTGGGTCCAGCCTCATTATGCTTAAGCAAAAGTCCGATTTTAGCCTGCTTAATGCTTATGATATGCTGATCGTAGAAGTTGTTCAAGCTGTTTGCAGAAAATTATTGATAATGCATTAGATAGTTGTTTACAACACTTTGATGCATGTGATGAAGTGTGAACTTTGAGGATGCCAGTCCTCTAGTTGCAATTTTGATAATCCTATTTAGTATGCAACAATGCACAGACATTACAATAGTTGAGAAAAGTTTTAAAACCAACTTGTCCCGACGAAAGTTGAGTCATTTTTGTAGTTTTTTTCTAAAAAAAATCCCAAAGGGTTTTTGCACAGCCTCAGATTATACCTTTCATATGCTTACTTTCCCACCAATTTTCAGCCTTAGTATGCTTATGAAGTCCATGCTTTTAAAAGAAAAAGAGTGTACCACATTTTACGTGTTCTGGTGGTACTTCCGTACCATCGGAAAAAGCTTTCTTCGGCTCATTTTCCAGGTAGCACAAAATACGCTGAACTGGGTATTGCAATATCTTGTTGAACCGATACGTTCATCAAGCTTTATCGCCTTTGAGGATTTCATACCTGTCCTTGGAAGCACAGGTTTGTTCAATTGTCTTCAACTTTCTGATAACGCTTTATCTACGTACTAATTTCCTTCTTGCGCATCTTGTATCCGGAAAAGTTTCTCAGCTAGTTGCTTGTTATAGTTCTCTACTAAAGTAATAATCTTACTTTGTCGTTTTTCTCTTGACTTTTAAAGTTTGCTCTCGCATCAGCTTATCTACCATAGACTTGAACTCTACCCCATTATGTAAATGTCAGGAAAAATCTCTGCTACGTCGCTCGCTTTCTTCGTTCTCAGAGGTCTAGTTGCTTTATAGCCTGAAACAATATCGACCACGTTCAAGGCATATTTGCACGTTTTGTGATAAATTTTGTCGTGAGGAAGATACAGGAGATCCGCCAGATAGATCTTATTCACCTTGGTCACGTAAAAGTGGGGATAATCAATGTGTTTAGGTTTCGGTAGATGTATCTGCCATAACGCTTGACGGGAAATCCACTCCAAAACTTGTTTCCTTGTGGTTCCAAACGCCTTCTGAAGCTCTGTAATGGCTTTTTTTTCCTTTCCAGAGATTTTCTGGTAGATAGTAGATGCTGCTATACTTTTCCGTCATTTATTACTAACGGTAGAGTAAAAATCCAACAATACCTGAAGTTCCAGAGATCGCTACTAATTCAGCTGTCTTTTGAGCTTCAAAAGGGTTGAAAAAATTTGTTAATTCAGGTCTACGGGACAATGGTGGGAGGTAATGTTGTGTTGCTTTGTGGTACTTCTGCATACCTCGATCAAGATCATAGATGTACGCAGATGCGTTGTTTTCTTGTCAAAGTCTGTTGTTGATAAAGTCAAGGCGTGTCGCACGATGTCGATCCCATTCCATTTGTGCTTGTCTCATTTTTTCGGCTGCTATAGCACGTTCTTCTCGTTCTGCTGCCGCTTTTCATCACCAGAGAGGGCTCTTTCAGCATAGTTTCCAAAGGTCAACAGTGCTGCACTGTTAAAATGTTAATCATTTCTCTTATCCTTGTACCAACCTTTCTTTAAGGCATAGTCATCCATCAAAATTGCCATTTCACGGTATAGACCAAGCTTCCCTACATCCCCTAAATCTAGCTTTGCTGATGAAGCTCATATGCTGAAGAATTTCTTTCCAGCGTATGCGTACAAGCTGGCGTAGGCCAGAAAACGAGCCATCTGCCAGACAATATCAATGAGTTCATTTTCCATTTATATGAAGCAAAAACGATCATGTTTGTTTGCTTTCACCTTGACGCTCGTGTCAGCGGAAGGCCGTGTGGTGTCGGCGGAAGATCGTTTGTAGTTGACTAACAACCCAACAGCCAAAACAGCTATTGCACCACCACCTGCAATCATATAGGTGTCATACGTCTTGGTAGGTACTTGACTAGGTACTTGTCAAAGGTTCCACTTACCTTATCGATAAAAAAAAGTCGGCAAAAAGTGACTAAATTTTGGCCAGGTGACTCATAGTTTTTGCAGACTAAAATTTTTGCTGACTTTTTTTACCGACCAAACTTTTTTGCCGATTTTTTTTCCCAAAAACTGCTTGCCAAACTACTTTGTACCGATTTTTATCGTTGCGTTGCTTTGCCAATTCTTATCAGGTGCTTTTTGCGGTAGCATGAAAATGTAATTGAAATCAAATTGTATGAAGAAGAACAAGTGCCGCCAGGACAAACACAAAGTGAACAAGAACAAAAAGAAGGGTCAAGAAGAACAAAATAACGAAAATACACAAATGAAGAGAAAAACTGTTATTGAAATTGACTAATTAACCTAATTTACCTAACCTTTCTTTCGGTGTTATATTTTATTTCTTAAAAAACTTTCAAGTTATCCAAACATTCTTCGTCATTTTTTGTCTTGGAAGATGGTCGGCAGAAAGTGACTAAACTCGAAAATTTAGTCAGCAAAAGGTGACTAAGTTTTGTCCAAGTGACTAATTTTTTTGCCGACTAACATTTTTGCGGATTAACATTTTTGCGGACTTTTTTTTTACCGATAAGGTATACCACTTGTCCTTTCCACCTTCTCTTCGCCTTCTGGTACAAGTCGAATGCCCTTTCCACATCAAATTCACCCGCACATAAATCATCCACATACAGTGCCTTCAATATCAATTCTAAGAGTTATTTATCATCCTTGTACTTTTCGAGATGATTTTGAACCGTGGCCGTCAAAATGAAAGGGCTCGGATTCAACCCAAATGTAACCCTAGTTTGGCGAAGAACAAAAAGTTTTTCATGATCATCCTTTTCGAACCATAAGAACCTCAAGACATCTCTATCCTCTGGTCGAACACTTATCATCAAGAAGGCTTTCTCAATGTCACCTAACAAAGCAACTGGATACACACGTAAACGTAAAAGGATATCAAAAAGTTCTGGATTCAAGGAAGGACCAGCTTCCAGACACTGGTTCAAAGATGGATTTTTGCTTATTCGGCATTAAGCATCAAACACTACTTTCAACTTAGTAGTTTCACGATCTTCACGAACAACACCATGATGAGGAAGATAATGAGTCCAACCACTAGGACCATGATCATCGTTTTTGACAATTTCAACCACACCATTTTTTATCTGATCGTTGATATACTCACTATATCTTTCAAAAAAATCTGGTTGATGCTGAAATTTTCTTTTCAGACTCATCAACCGTTGCTTAGCAACAGACAGGTTGGTTGGAAGTTCGTCATGAAATTCCTTCCGAGGAAGACTAACTTCATAACGTTCACCGATATGACCAATGGAGTCCTTGAATTTCCGGACAATCGTCATCTCATCATCCTCATGAACTTGATCAATTCCAAGGCACTCGAGTTCCCAAAACCGAGACAGGTTGTCATTAATGCTCGTAGGAGATTAATTCAGAAAAGGAGAGGTGGTAACCAATGATGCAGTGTTACCTTCAACAGGACCACTGACCAACCAGCCAAACACAGATTTCGTCCCTACTGGACCCTCATCACCACGACAGATTTCCCCACTGACAAATCTGTGGTATTGATCAACCCCAATCAAAATACTAATGTCTGAACTAAATGGAGAATCACCAGCTAAATCAAGGTGAGCCAAATGCTCATATTTCTCCAACTGGGCATGTTGATTTAGTGACGAACTGGTGATTTTTGGGACGACCAATGCCGAGAATGGGAAGAACTTCCCTCCAAACCGACTCTTAAGGTTAAGATAAGTCATCTGGTATGTCTTAAATCCAGACATTGACATTCTATGTGTGCCAACACTTTTCAATTTCAATGAATCATTCAAACCTTGGGTGATATAGCTGTCATTTGATCCAAGATCAAATACAACTCTGACAAATTTATTTTTCTTGGGATCCGATGGGTTGACAGCCTTTACTGTGGCAGTTTGTAGCAGTGTAGATGCCCTTGCATTTACAAGCAACCCTGTTGATTCTGTTTCATCGCCCTTGCAGAGACTCTCATGATGACGTTTGTTGCAAAGCCTGCACATCTTGTTGGAATTACACTTATTTGCACCATGACCTAAGCCTAAACAGAGGAAACATCGATGATTTCGTTTCACGTATGACCAGCGAGCATCTACATCAGTCACAATATCACATTTTACAGACAAGTGCTTTCCACGACAGAAAGTACACTTGACTCCACCTTCAGGAGTTCTCTTGGTACTGTTGGTTGTCAGAGCCCTTGAACTTTCCCCATGGGTATTTTTCCCATCATCAGAGCGTTTGGTGTGATTTCCTTTTGGCGTTGACGACTTGGACACTGCATCACATTTCTCTCTTGCTTCCAACTCTTGTTTGAAACATTTTAGAAGTACATCAAAGGTCCAATTGTCATTCGAAAATTGCCTCAAGATGATCAACCTAATGTCATCAGGTACCTTGCTCATAATGACAGGGACAAGCAAACATCCATACTGATCTGACTTAATGCCTAAAGATTGAAGGCCACGTACATTCACCTCAATCTTGTCATACACTGCACGAAGCTGTTTGACATCTGTACCAGTCTTCACAGGGACAATCTGTAACAAGGTATCCATATGGTGAGTGATCACTACCTGTTTACTACCGAACCTCTCCTGTAACAGAGTGACAGCTTCCTTGTAGTTTTCCTTTGACAACTCAAGCCCAGAAATTGCTGTGGCTGCCTTGCCTTCTACAAGACCTTTCAAAAAATTGAACTTTTCCACATCTTCAATGTGGGAATGCTTTCCAACAGCAGCCTGAAAAGAATCCCAAAAGCTTCTCCACTGACTGGGGTTGCCATTGAATTTTTTGATTTCTAGTTTAGGAAGTTTCACAGAAATTGGTGCTGGTGACACAACAGAAGATGACATAGGTTTTTTTTTGACAAAATCATGTCCACCGCAGTCACCAAAGTCTCAGCCTTTCTATAAATTTTGGCAGACTCAACACAAAGCCCATCTACCTCTTCATCATCTTCCACCAAACAAAAATATTCATTATCATGTTTGACAAGTTCTTGCTTCAACTCAATGAGGGAAGCTTTGCTACCAATAAGAGCAGCTAACAGCGGTTCCTTCTCCTCATCCTCGCAAGATTGGAACTTAAGCAAGTTCCTGTCAAGATCATCCATGATCTCCTCACACATAGTCTTTTTCATTTTTCTTTTGCGCCTGGCAAGAATTACTGCTCTATCTGTCTCAGTCATCCTCTTAGCAAAAGAAACAAACAAAACCTTACAAAAAAGTAATTTGGCACTGCACTCTACAGTCCAATGTCTCAACAAGACGAAAAGATGTTTTGACGACAAACAAATTTTTTGCTATAACGCCTAGCAAACCACTCAGGTTTTATGATAAAAGATCTTGGCTCTGTGCGTACACAGCAAGCCTCAGAAAGATCTAAAAGAAGTTGCCTTATCTACAACCAACCCAAATAATCAAAATGTTTCCTCCCTTCTCAAACATCAAGATCCAGAAGATAAATTTTATAAAAATACTTTTTCTTTTTAGCACATAAAGAGATCAACCCACATTCGGCACAAACTCCTCGAGAAAAATTAACACAAAAAAACTGGGACGTTAAGCAGCTTAGTCTATAAAAACAAAAATAGCAAAACAAGCCTAAACATAGCCCTCCCAATTATTTCTGACTTCTTAATACACTATATATAAACAAAGAAACCTTAAAATATGCCTTACCGAATTGCGGTTTACATACAGAGACGACGAGTTCACTCGAACTGTTGCTTGAAAGAAATAGGGAAAAAAAAAGATGGTAGCCATTTATATAAGGTTTTGTATTTTACAGAACGCAGAATACCAAAAACATAGTAGACAGAACGACGCGACGGGCACAAGCCTTTGTTCAATATTTACAAGCACTGACATTTGAAGATATCGAAAAAATGTAGATAACAAGAACTGCCAAAGAAGGACAAATTTCTAAAATTTGGAAATGAATTGAATGTAGACTGTGTCTACTACATACTGAAAGAAGTATAAACATAATGTGCAATACAATGCAAAGTTTTTTTCTGGCTACGAAATGTGGATAAGCTATAGTAAATTGAAAAATGGTTGCGATAAAGAGTGCGTTTACATGAGAGCCGTACTGAACTCAAACCGGTTTGGAATTTCAAGCCTCCAGTTACGAGTTTCGATACGGGTTCTTATTTCAGTACTGTTCCTGGTCACACCTTCAGTGATGTTTACATGATAACAGCGCTACTGAAATTTTACCCGTGATGATTTCAAACCTATTTCTCAAATAATAGGTTTGAAATTTCGATACGGCTTGGAAAGGTGTGAAAGTTTTCACATTTCATTGCTTTATCATAAAATGTGTTAACAAGCATGCGCAATTTAGTTAAATTTTGCTGACACATAATGAAATAAAAATGTAGAATGTGCTGAATTTATTCCATCGTGTATAGAAAATTTTTCTACCCGTATTGAAATCTCAAAACGTTCAGTATGGCTCTCATGTAAAAACACACTCGTAGAGAGAGCTAGAACTAGTAAATCTATTGTTTCGATTTTTAGTTCACTACGGCTTTCATGTAAACGCACTCTAAGTTAATTAAAAGTTTCATCTTTTTGTTCATAATGTATTATTGATAAGCTTCAACTGGTGAATTCTCAATTTGCTCCCAATTTGTGCCAATTTTTTAAAGAGTGCTCAAAGAAGTGGAAAGTGTTTATTTCGAATTTTTCAGTCACTTTTTCTAATTTAGCCATAAATAGGCATATGCCTTCAATTTTTAGACCTGTTTGACCTAATCATTTGGTTGTAATAGACCTGAATAGTGTTGAGGCATACAATTGTGGAAGTTGTCAATCTATATAACTTTTTTTTTTGGTTCACTTCTACCAAATATTATATTTTAAATTTATATTTTGCAAATTGTTGGACCTATTCTGTATAAGCATTTCAAACAAGAAAAGAATGGATAAATTCAATGGATAAGCTTGAGGCGGGGCATTTTAGCTTTAGCTACTAACTAGTTTATTTCTATGCTTACACTAGCAGATCTTTTTAACAAAATGCATGAGTAGGGCAACTAGGCTCAGAAACAGGGAGGTTACGCGGAAATACGAAAACACGTATCACTATGGAGACGGGTTTATTATAAATTCCGCTCTGCAACCCAATGAACCCTCAAGTATGTATTTCGAATGGACGTTATTTATAGGTCGCTATTCTTAAAAAAAAACATAAGCGAAATCTTCCGACCATCCGGTCGTCTTGTTTTAGATTGATATATGAATGAAATTAATATGTGAAAGAAATTATTCATGGTGAAAAACAAGTTGCCTTGTAAATGTGTTATTTCTTTTTGTTAAAAAAACTTTCGCGATTTTTCGTTTTACTTTTTTTTTAAAGGCATAACATAAGCTTTCGCGAAAATGGTGCTTTTTAAAGTACGTCGCTTTTAAGGCGTATCGGAGTGGAGAGATACAATGGGCTTAAACACGATCGCAATAGAAGTCGACACTATGGTTGCACCTCATTTGTGGTTAATTAATTAGTTGTATAAAAAGGGCCGCCACGGAGCAATAACTTGAGTATAGGTTTAAAAAAAAACAAACGATGCCTATGAAAGTTTAGTCTATATTTCAAAAAACGGATAAGACCGTCAACATGAATAATAAATACAGCAGAATAAACTCAAGTGTTGTTAAAAAAAACACATCAGTAACAGTTGGAGAAACAAAACAAAAACTAATAGACCTACATCGTGTAATTAAAAACATCGAAAAAACCCAACGTAAATAAATTATTTATCTACACAAAATAAAAAAAACAAACAAAAAACAATAACCAATAATAACATCAAAAAATGGAAATATATTAGTTAAATTCATGATAAATCTTTAAAATTTGGTGAGAATGTGGAAGAGAAGGCTTGAAGAATGTCGTTTATGTTTCTCCACCGTTTCGCGAGCGTCGCTTGGACATTCTTTGAGTCGTTCATATAAAATAGTAAATATGAGTACTGCGGAAATTTTTTTGTAAAAAAAAAAGAAAAGAAAAAAAACTGGTGTGCGCGTAATTTAAAAAACTCAGCATAAATTAAGTGGTAGATAACTTTAAAAAAACAAAGGCGCGCCATGAATGAGACGCCGTATCAAACATTTCCGTATTCATACCATTGTGGATTTTTTGTCTCGGGTTCTCTGTCTGGTAAGTCAGGGCGGGCATCCTGTTTGGTACTAGCGTTGGATGAACTGCGTTGTGTTCGCCTGAACGAATCTCTTTGCTCGCGGTTGCTGAAACTTTCGACAAGTCGATCTAACGCGGGCGCGACTCGTGGTAACTGATTCGCCTGTGATTCGCCATCACTGTCAGAGCCACGCGTCTCAGGTAGAGGTCTGGGCTCCATTTGTTCGAATTCGTACCTTCTGAAAGACGATCGTTGTTCACGAGATCCGAACGGATTAGATGAAGCTGGCGGCGAAAAACTTTCCGATCGATTGACGATACGACGACCACTTTCACTGGACCGTTGCGAATGTGGTCCTGAATCAGTAGAATCTTGCGACTTGTTGTGCTCAGACTTGCGCCTAGAAATCCTCAAACTATGACGTCGATCGAACGGTATACTATCTGTTAAGCTTTCACTACGTGCCACGGAGGAGTTCTTTTCGTGGGAGAGCGGCGTGGAGGCGAATGTTGACGCTCGAATTTGTTTGCGTGTTGCACGCGGTGATTCATCGAGTGGTTGCCTGGCAATGATACTCTGAATCGAAAAACACCATCATATTCCATCAGACGAGCAAACATGTGTATGAAATTGAACAGAAAGTGAATGTAAAGATTATACATACCCTCACCGCTTCCGGTGACGCCTTCATCACTGTCGGAGTAGTCATTTGAGTGACGCGAACTTTTTGAATAGGCGTGTTACTACCACTGGAGCCAGTCAGCTTTCGTGATGTGGTTGGGGTATTGGAGCTACTACTCTGGGCGCTTACAAATTGGCCATCATCTAATTAATCAAGGACAGTTTAAAAAGAAAACAATGCCACGTTATTTGAAAGTAACCCCTAAGATGTAACACGTTACCTGAAGGCAGCGTTGTTTTGTCGTTTAGAGGTATGATTTCGCAGCCGTCCTCTTGATCAACATCGTTCCACGTGTCCACTTGGTCCATACTCCTCCGACGTTGGTCGTTAGTAGAGGTTTTAAATTCAGATCGAGAAATCGGATAAAATTCGGATTTAGGTCTAATCTTATATTTTGACGAGACGTCACTAGCGGACGACGTGCTATATTCCAAAGCGTTACTTGCCTTCCTCGACACACCGTCGTCTATTCTGGAAATATCCTGACGGCTTCTGGATAACAAACTACGGATTGGACCTAAAGGACTTTGATAAGATTCTGTGTATGGGGCGTGGACAGGCGTGCTGGTGGGACTTGTGCTGTTGTCTGAAAACAGGTCTAAGTCCGGCGAACGAGGTGTAGATGGTTGGTCTGTCTTTTTCTGAAAAACAAATTGGAATCCTGTATATTCATGGTTACAATTAGATTTCTTCAACGCTTCAAGCGTCATTGTGAAAATCGAGGCAAAATTTAGTGCTAAGTGGATCCATGGCTTAAGATATTTACATCAGGAACTTTCATGGTCGGAAATCGTTAGAAAAGTTAAACATTACTTTTAGACAGGACCTGTTTATCTTTTCTAACACGCGGACATACCTTAGCTAGTCCAGCTCGCTTCAAGATCTTCCTCGTTCCCCTCCACAAAGCTCCTTTCCTGAACAGAAAATATTTCTTTGAAATCCTTTTAGTTCCAATAAATCTACAAACTACAAAATCTCCATGACAAAACAAACGAATTCCATAGTAGTGAGCAGAACCCACTTCCTATTTGAAGTCAAAAGTAAAGTGACTCCATGTAAAATCGCACACACCTTTTCCCACCGGAGTCTAGAAGCGCTTTTTCAGCAGCCAAAACTTTCTCTGATAATTTCTCTTTTTCTCTTTCCAGCTCGTAGATGTGATCGCTAAAAGGTAAAAGGGGGCATTACATTCAAATAAAAAAACTAAATAAGCCGTCACAAGGGGTTACATCACAAGGGATTAGATCACCAATTTCTCAACAAATGGCCAAATTGTTTAGTTGAATCTCTATGATGTTGTGAGGATTTCATGACTACGAGTTAAAATTTCGCCCGTTTTTCGTGACTGGCATGAAAATCAAAATGTCTTTGATCAACCCCGTACTTATCAAAACCTGATCAAACCTGTACATATCAACATCAAGTGAGTTTTAAACAAAACGTTGGATACGTCACGTAAACCAAGATGGTAACGAAAGCTGTTACCATCCGCCTTCGTATAGATGCGCATCCTTTGTTACACATACTGTTTTTATCTATCATTTTTGAAAACGCCGGATGTTTTACTTTTTTAACTTTCTTTTTCAGTACCGTTAAACGACCATACGAAAATTCAATCGGACACGACTACACGATATAGACCGAAAAATGTTTCAGTACTTAATTTCGACATTTTAATGTTTGCTTACGTGAAGGTCCTTTCCTCATCCAGATACTGATCTCGTGACGACAATGTCGTCATCAGCAAGTCTTGATTCTAAAGACAAAAGATGGTTGTTATGAACGTCACACAGTGTTTGATACAAGTTAGTTTCCAGTCACAGTCATTTAAGGGATCTACTAGGGGCACACAAAAGAATCATTACGCTTCTGTATATAGCTTTTCAGCCGGTCGAGCGTTAATCGGTTGGTAGGGCGTTCAGCGTCGAAGTGTTTTTGTCGATATAATACCATGCACACCAAGCAAATTTGCTGAAAAATCACTGAGGAGGAGTACACTTCTATTGAAGTGTATACACTATTCCAATGATAATGCTCTTCCTCACAGTGACGTTTTGATATTTTTGCCAACCGTGTGGGAAATATAGGCAGATAGATTGCGAAGACAGTTGGGAAAATGTTGGGAAAAGATAGCCTCGGAATCCAATATTTTCAATATAAAGTCATATCCTCACTAGGCGGAAAATGTTGCCATGGAAACGTTTTCCATAATCTGATTGGTTCACACAGTTAAAATATTTTCCCATAACCAAAAAGAAAATTCCGCCGTGACATTTTCTGTCTATTGAAGAATTTAATCCAAATTTTGCAGAACACAATAACAGGTTTAGCAACAAATGAGACAAAATCAAGGATTGTCATACCTGAGCAAGAAGCTTGTTGACTTGTTCCATCAAAGCTTTGTTCTCCTCCTCTAACGTGGCATTCAACTGCACCAAAACCTGAAGAATCGCCATGAAACATCAGCGGAGATCAGAAACGTAAAAAACAGCAATAATTTTGTCCTTACCTCACACCTGTGTGCAATTTTAGTGGCGGACACATCGAGTTCTTGAAAATGCTCTCTAGCCTCGTTCATTTCCTTCTGTACAGCCTCGTAATCCTTCCTAAGCAAATCATAATCACTCTGCAGTGTTTCGTTTTTGGTCAGCAGGCTAGCGTTCTGTAGTGATAAATTTTCCATTTGATTGGTCAGTCGAGATTTCTACAAAGATATAACAAACGTAAGGAAAGGTTAAAACAAAAGTAAAAATGAAGACAGTACCAAGATAATATCCATTTTGTTGACACTGGAGTAGACGTCATGTTTCAACCATAGTTGTGTTTTAAAAACATACACTAGACTGTTACACTAGACTGTTATATTGAAAGCAATTCTAAATGTCCCAGAACGTCACAGTAAAAAAGACTTGGAGAGATGGGCTGTCCTTTAAAAAATGCATATGGAGTGATTTCCTCTCCCGTAACATGTGCATACTATAAAATTTAAAGGTGCCTACAATAAAGAAGCTTTGCACTAGATCGATTAACGCAAAGAGCATTTCGTCTTTAATAGCTTCTCGTCATCTTGGTTGCTAAGAAACCTTCATCAAACAATCTCTCGGATAGAAGATTTGTTATACCGAGAGTCCAACTGTATCATAAAAGTGTGTTTGGCGAAAAACTAACTTTGTGGTTGAAACTCTCTTATTACATTTTGAATAAACGAGGCATTACACTCATTATAATAGAAATAGTTTCGACCACGAACTAGATTCGTAAATCTGTACCTGCTTTTCCAGGAGTTCGTTTTGTTCTTGAAGCCTTTCTAGATTTTCAGCTGCTTCGCTAGCAGGTTCGTCTTGCTTACTCGGAGACCTAAGCACACAAAAATATACTCTTTTAATTAAATAAGTAAGCCAAATAATACCAGCATGTATATATAATATATATAAGAAACATTGCACTTACATTTTGATTTCGATCTTTTGGGTGTGGCCAGACATTCTTGGTGGACCTCGTTGAATATGGAGCTCAGTACGAGCTCGCTTAGTCAGTTGAATCTTCTCGGTGATATTGGTGATGTTTTTCAAACTTCCAGTTTTCTTGAGTTCTTCCAAATCTTTTTCTAACATGTTGATGTCCTGAAAGACGGAAAGTTTGGAAATTCATTCAAGGTTTTTTTTTTACATGTTAATAGAGAATCCTGTCGTAAGGTTAGGCAAGGTAGTGTTCTTTTTATGTAGCTGGCCACACTCAGTTGTTATTGCAGGTGGGGTCACAACTTAGATTGGAGGCAGGCTCCGAAGTATTTGACACTCTCCTGAGTGACACGAACCCAATCAAGGGTCCGTGCTCTCCTGAATGACCTCCTGCAACACCCGATGATCATCTACCCAATACAACACAGGAATAACACAGACCTCTTCCAAGTCTTTATTTCTTTCGGACATTTCATCCAAACTAAAAGAAGAGAAACACATTTTAGTAGCGAGTGATTTCCAACATGAATGTCTTAACAACTCTCTGACAACCCGCCCCCTCCACCCCGGATGCAACAAACCGTTTAACAGACACCTGATATAACGAGCTTGGTTTCCCTTCAAAGTTCACCTGATGGAGAGACTTTAATATTTACAGGTTAAGAGAACTTCCATCAGCAAGCAAGAAAACGAGAAGCCAGTCGATTGATTGTTCTTCTCGATTGGTCATGATGCTAGGTATTGAGAATGTAACCATAGCTTTTCAACATCATCAAAATAATCGAGACAAACCTCTTCTGAAGGGACTTCATCTTTTCTTCTCTCATTTGTAGTTCATTCGTTAAACTGTGATTTTTATTGATGTAATCTTCCAGTTGCGTTTTCAAGACTTGCAGCCTCTCTTCTTTCTGCTTGATAGCATGATTGGTTCGAGTTTGCTCCGATTTGAATTCGTCCAATCTAATCAAAGGGAGATAGGTACCGTTAAAGATTTATGGCAATCCTGCCCAAATTAGCATTTAGGATAACTTTCGAAAAAGCTTTGCCTCTCTAGAAAAATGTTTGAATCCTGAAAGTCATGTTACAAAATGCTCATAGGACTACTATGTAGATACAATATAGATATTTTCACCAAACAATTTGAGGTTTTCATTAGTAATTGAGATCTCTATGAACCAAGACTATTTCTGAAATCTTAACAGCTCATACCAAATTAAACACAACGAACTGTTTCATGTAATAGTATACAATACAATGAAAGTGATAATTTCACAAACCTTGTTTCCAACTGAGCAGTATTTGTTTGGAATTCATTTAAACTTTCCCGTAAGATGGAGATCTGACTGTTCTTCTCCTTCACAACCATGTTCAGTTTATCACTGTCTGAAGCGGTGAGTTGCAGCTCCTCCACCCTGATAAAAGACAACAGAAACAGGCAGCATTGATGCAATTGGTTTGGAATTTTCTGCATTTTGATGGAACAGGACATGGTTTACCTTCTTTCCAGATCTGCTATGACCCCTTCCTTTTCTTGTAAGTTCAACAATGATTTGTATTTCTCACTGGCAAGATCTTTTATCCTGAAAATCAAGTCAGTTAAAAATGCAATTGATAACAAAAAGAAGAGAAAAATGACCGGGAAAGTAATTCACAAACTTCTTTGCTAATTTTTCCATCTCTTCTTCTTTTTCACTGATGGCTTTCAGATAGCTTTCATTTGATTCGCTTGATTTGGAGTTCTCTTCCAGTCTAAAAACAGATTATTCAAATAATCAACACGCCATGACAGAATCCTCATAAAAACAAAACAAAAAAACAAACAGAAAATTGGTTTACTTTTGCTCTAAATTATTTATCGATACTTCTTTTTCTTTCAATAGCAATTGCAAACGGTTTTTTTCACCTTCTATACCATGCAGCATTGACAACCTTGAATGAAGCAAATTTACCAATAATCTTACAATATTCAACAAAGAACAGATCAACTTCATCAGGAATCTAGAAACACTTCAAAATCACAGACTTACTTTTTATCTAATTGGATGATTTCGGATTGCTTTTCGTCAAATTGATGTTGCAGCTGATCATACCTAAACACGAGAAAGTAAACCAGAAGGGTTGGTTCGTCAGATTTATTCCTAGCAGTTTTCATTGCTCTTTCAGAACACATCGAATTAGACAATTGCCATTGAACATTTCATTTTCAAATATTATAGAAAAAACAACATTTCATTATTATCATTTGAGTGTTGGTGTGATTTCATTTTTATAGTGCTTCATAGCAAAGTGTTTCATTAACAGGAGACACTAGTTTGTCAATCAGCCCTTACACACAAAATCGCTTTTGGCAGAAAGATCCAAATACTAATGACATAATTTCCGTTAAAAGCCAAAAAGCTTTAACTTTTTTTTTAGAATTTAAAATAACATAAAGTTTATATAATTTTCATTACCTTTCCTTAGTTCGTTCCAGCAGTCGATTCTTAGTTTCAATCTCATTCGAAGATTTCTCCAGACGGATATCGTTATCAATCAAATTCTGTTCCAAATTTTTTATCTTTTCCTCTTGTTTTTTCGTACTTAAATTAAGTCGATTATTGAGGGCTAATGTTTCTTCTAGCCTTCCTTGTAGATCACGAATGTTCTGGTCTTTTGTACCCAAAAGATCTGAGCTTTGATTGTTGTTATGATCGAGATCAGTAAATTTCTTTTGCAGTGCCATCAGTTCGTCTTCTTTCTTTTGCAAGAGCTTTGACAACTTCTGGTTTTCACGATACGTTTCCTTGATTTCTTCCATCCTGAGAAAATAGACAGTGACAAAGAAGTATACAACAAGCTCTTATGTTGCCACAGGAATTGGTTAATTGTGTAGAAGTACCATACAAGATATAAAGTTCACTCGATTGAAAGCAAATTACAAAAAAATTCATTAAAGGTGTAAATTCTTCTAAGCATTTTGCTATGTTCATAAACTTTGCTATGTGAGTTTGTGCATAACTGAACCAGACACAGACACATACCTGTCTTCCATTTCCTCTAGCTGGTGTTCTTTTTCATCTTTAGTCAAACCAAGTTTTCTAAATTGGCTAAGTGTGTTTTCCAGTCTGAAATTAAACATTATTGTCATACTCAAGGCTTACCAAAAACTCCAAATAGACAAAATTAGAATGTTTTTAGCTTGAAAACATACTTTTCTTGCAGGTCTTGTATCCGACTGTCTTTCTCTTGCCGTTCTGATGCATACTGATTCAATCTATATACAGAAAATGTAGATGTTTTATTAGAGTGTATGAAGTTTGAATTTTAAATTAAATTCTAAATTTCAAGAATTTTAAGAAATTTTATGTAACGAGACAAGACAAAATAAGTAGATTTCAAAAAACAAACAATCAAACCTTGACTCCAAATTAACGATTTTTTTCTCTCTTCTCATTATGCTCATTTGACGTTTGACTTTCACATCACTCAGTTCTTGATTCCTGTTTGAAATGAAGCATGTCTCATGTAAACACGAACAGTTTATAACATAAGATTATGTTGGTAAGTCAAAAACAGCTGGTGCTCACTGTTCACTAAGTTTCATTAATTCTGCCTCAGCATTCCTCTTGATGGTATCCTTCAATTGTTCAGTTTTATGTAGTTGATTTTCTAAGTCTTGAATTCTGAAATGGCAAAATAAACGATATTGGTGAATAACCAGTTTGAAAAAGAAACTGAAAAAATTAGTAGGTTAATGGCGGAATGATTACCTTTCCTGCAAAGAAGCTATCCTTTCCTCTTTCTGCTTCACCTGTTGATTTAGCCTCTCATTCATTTTAACTGATTCATCCAAGTCATCAATTCTAAAAAGACGTTGCAGATTCAAACATCTTTGGTTATCATGAAAACGCATTCAAAATCAAACACCCCATCATCATCACAGCAAATGGCAAATTTTTTCATATGCACAAATTCCCCAACTTTAGCTCCAATCATCAATTCAAACTAATGGTGGAGAGAATGGTTAATTCTCTCAATTTTATTCATTAATGATATGTTTGTAAACAATACTCTCTGTGGCACATAAGCCAGCAACTCAGATCAACAAAAGTGCTATCAATTATTACCTTTGTTCCAGTGTAGAAATTTTTTCCTCTTTCGAACTTATATTCTCTTTCAAACGTTGATTTAATCTTGTAAGTTCGTTTAGTTGATCGAGTCTGCAAAAAATTATGAAACATGTATTTAGTAAATCATGCATAACAATAATTATTTAAAGGAATCGTTTATAACTCAGAAAAACAGTGCTAAATGTAATGACGTACTTGTCTTCAAGGTCGCGAATTTTCGAATCTTTCAGCTCCACAGTAGTTTGGAGTTTATTATTAGTGTTTTCATATTCTTCCATCTTATCAACACTTCAAATAAACAGGAAACAATATCGAAAAGGCAACTTAAAACAGGCATATGTAAAAAAACTATTGTAGATGTTCGTACCTTTGTTCCAATGTCGACAACTTTTCATCCCGTAGTTTCAAGGCATGCGTTAGTTTTTTAACTTTTCCTTCGCTTTCAGACAACCTGCATTCAAAAAAATGAATAATGATGCAATTTTTGAGTATGTACCAGCCACTTCATGATTACAAAACATGTATGATGGAAAATGTCATCAAACACAAGGTCTTAAGTTTCGGTTCTTTCCGTTTTGTTGGGCTTCTTACCTGTTCTCCACATTGACAATGTTTTCATCTTTTTCGTCAAGAAGTATATTAAGGGATTCAATCTTCTTGTCTTTCAATTGAACAAGTTTGCTTAGACTGCTTTGATCAGTTATGGATGCTTCCAAAGTTCCAAGGCTAAAGAAGAAATTGAAAACTGATTGGATGTGTTACAGTCAAAATTATAACTAAATTCTTATGTATTGTGATCGTTAGAATGTTAACATGCAGGAAGCATTTCAATTACGAAATGGAGCTTATAGGAAACTTGTCTGGTTCCTTCCTTTCCGTCTTTAAATTCTTACACTTAACTTGGGGATAAATTCGTTTCCAACTATCTCCCCTTGTTATCATTGGGTATTAGTGAGAAAATCATCGTAATATAAACGTTACGGCATCATAATATTCCTGTCTTGAAATTTCTGTTATCCAGGTTCCACTTACCCACATTAAAATTGGGTGCCAGAAATTTCTGATGTACTAAGTTACATGAACTACTGTTATATGGCAACATTATAGATTCTGTGTTTGCAATCATACATAATTATGATTTAGTTTGAAATTGCAAATTGACAGAATAATGTTTAATAATGATGGAGATCTTTCTTTTGATGTAGCATAATCTGGATGGATGGATTCAAATTTTTTCATGAGTTATTGTTTAAAGTACGAAGCAATAAAATAAATGTTTCCTTTCTTACTTGGAAAAGTAATGGAATGAAAACAAATTTTTGAGGTCTGTAATTCATGAATTGAGTTTGGACGAACCTTTGACGAGCTGTACTGTATTCTTCTTCTTTCTGTGCCAATGTTTTGTGAAGCTTGCTGTTGTCATTCTGCAAGTTGTCCAACCTTGTTGACAACAATTGGTCATTCATAAGTATTGTATGAGAAATAAAGTCAGCAGGCACATAAAACATCCACTTACTGCATTTCTAAGGCAAGAATTTTTTTTGATCTGTCATCAAGCAAACGAGTCAGCTTCTCCTTTTGATGGTTTACCTCCTCCAAATCTTGCAATCTAAAAATAAATTCATTTCCAATGACAGAATCAAAAATATTATAATAATGTCTGCAGAACAAACGTAAATTTATAACACCGAGTGTGCATACGACTTTATTACAGAGAGTGACTGTTTTAGTCTAATTTTATGGCAGAGTTCCTTTTAGTTGAGTGTAAAACTACGAAGAGGCGAAAGGTGTTTTTTTCACAATAAGTATATATAGTGACATCAGATTTTTTATCACAGGGCGACCATTGTATTGCATTCTCAATTGAACAGGACTTTAAGGGGCAAATATCTCGATAACAGATAGACATACGAATGTTTTTTGGAGTTTTGGAAACTAATATCATTGCAGGTTCTGATTGGCTCCAAGTTAAAATGGAAAACTACTTGGGGTTCTTTTGATCATTTTTTCGACCAGATGTCCTCTTTTAAAAAAGGATTAAAACATACTTTTGTTCAAGAGCTTGAACTCTGTCTTTTTTATATTCTAATGACCTGTTGGCTTTGTTGAGAAGGTTGGTGGTTTCATTTAATCTGAATAAAACAGAACAAGAAATGATACAAAACTCTTAGCTGTGTTATCAAAAATTGGAAACAACAAGTTTACTTACTTGACCTCCAACTCATCTATTTGGCCTTCCCTTTCGGTCAGTTGTTTGTTTAAAACCTGAACACGCCCATCATCTATTTTAGGTGTATTTACTCCTCCCAATTGACCTTCAAGTTCTGATATTCTTAAATACAATAACATATTTTGTGAATCACTATACGCATTCTACGAAGAATAACACTAACAGAAATTATGCTTTTCGCCAGTTAAAAAAAAGAGCTACCTACCTCTCTTCCAGCATTTGAACTTGATCATTCTTTGTTCGATTGTTGGATTTTAATTTGTTATTTAATTTCAACAAGTCTTCAATTCTAAGAGGAAAACATTTGATGTGAAAATAGCAATAATCTTTTATCTTGTTTAAAAGCAATCAACAGTGACTATTGAAAAAAAAATTACTTCTTTTCTAAGTCAGCGATGTCTTCTCCCCGTGTATCAAGGGATTTCATTAACAACTCAATGCGTTCACTTTGTTTATTATTTGCTGCTATGGTAAGTTCGTTCACACTGGAAAAAATGGATAAAAAGAAACATCACAAGCAAAGAAAAACTCAATTATTTTGAAGGGTACTTAGACAATAGAGAACTTGCAATCAACTAGTAGAAGGGCTTTCGCAGATTTAGGAGGTATCAATCAATCAACCTAATTATAAGCATATATATTACATCATGAAGAAAACAGATTAACAAACCTTGATTCTAAAGAAGCTATTCTTTCATCTTTAAGTTTGATACAGTGTTCTAACTTTATACAAGAGTTCTTGGATTTTTCAAACCTGTTAAAACAGAATATGTTTGCTGACGACACAGAAAAACATAAACAAAAAAACAGAAATAAGAAAAGAAAGGTCAAACTTGTGAAAAACAAGATAAACATTGGTCATTAGTGCACATACTGAATTTCTAGCAATCTGTGCTTTTCTTCAATGTCATCACTGTGATGCTGCAGTTGAGAGCACTTTTCTTCTTTAAGTCTCAGAAGTTCTTCTTTTTTCTCGAAATCTTTGGAATTTTCATTCATTTGCAACAACCTAAAACAAAAATACAATGACAAGTTAAATCTTTAATCTCAAGAAAGTGAATAAAAGTTAGCAGGAACGTCAGAATACCTTGATTCTAGCTCACTGATTCTCTCTAGTTTCTCTTGAAGAGATTTGTTTACTTTTCTTGTATCCTCACTGGATGAACTCATAAGATGAGAAACTCTATTAAAAAGAATGTTGTATTATATTTTAATCAGATGTAATTTCTGCAAAGCATTGAGATGATTAGATAATGCATGCAGATCCAACATGACTGGTGGAAAATTTAGACTTTGAGCAGACATTTTACGGAAGTAACAAAGTGGGAGAAACTGAATCATGTTGGGTTTGCTTAATGATCATCTCAAAAAAGCTCAACAACATTAAATAGTAATACTGGTCTGCAGTATGAAATAAACATTTTAAGAATGCTACCAATATTCCTTTATCATATCTCCTTACCTTCATCTAGTCCTATTTTAAGTTTTAGATTACTTTTTGAGTTTGGTCTAAAGTTCTATCTTCACTGCCATAGAGGAATTAATTTATAAGTTTATATATATTATAACAGTTTGTTGTTTTTTTCTAGTATTCGATTTAAACCTCAATTTGGTCCTACACATCGGTTTACATTACGTTAGTCCTTAGGTTTAGTCATGTCCCATTTCCTAGTTTTATTAACTTCAGTCGACATGCTTTTTGGTTTACGACTATCTGGGCCTTCTACTCTACCTTGGCCTTATCCACACTTAGCCACGTCCTATACTACAACTGTCTCTCTAGTTTCTGCCAGTATTTTTTTAATATACAATATTTTTTAGATGCTGCATATACATAATTTTTTCAATTTCCAGCTGAAGAGCCAATTGTAAAATTTTGGAGATACTGTGAAATATATCATTATTATTATTATTATTATTATTATTATTATTATTAAGATATGGACAGTCCAAGTCAAAGAAGAAAATAAATTTGTTTTAATGCAATGATAAGTGATATCCAAAACACTCTTATTGTTCAATCCAAAATGTTTATGATTACAAGATAAATGTTCATAACAAAAATCTAACCTTTCCTCAAGGGCCACTACTTTGTCCTCCTGCAAAGTTACATTTTGTTGTAATGCTTTCTTCTCTGTTACAGTTTTTTCAAATCTTAAAATTAAAAAGGAAGATCACATTCGATAAGAAATTGAAGAAGAACCAGCCAATATCATTTAGGAATGAAAAATACATAAAGAACTTTAAACATACAGATACATGTACCTAATGCCCTGAAAGCTCATAATTAAATCATATATTTTTTTTTAAACATTCAATAACTTAAAAATCGGAAGTAACCCTTCTAATAGATTAAATGAAACAGGTCAAATGGGACAACATTAAAATTACCTTCTTTCAAGGTCTTCAATATCCTTTTCTCGCTTCTGTAACTGTTCTTCGACCTTCCTCCCAAACGTTTCTACTTGTCGAACTCTGAAAAGTTGATATATCTGATGTTACCAATGTTTGATGTTAACTGTGCTTGTACGTCACTGTGAACCTCAACAAACATTTCCTTATTCTGTATCAAAATAATAACATTTATTCCTTGAATCAGAAAAAAGTAATGCTATCAGTCCAATAACAACTTTCGTTATACACCAGAGCATAATCCTTTCACCGGTATCAAAATGTTTAAAAAAATCTTACTGATAATTCGTAACTTTAGTCAAACAATGTCCTATCAACGAGTGTTTAAGATACAAATGTCAGGAACATCGACCACATAATTAAAAAAGATTCATACTTAGATTCAAGCATCTGGACTTCACTTTTTTTGTCGGCCAAATCTTCTTTGAGCTTGAAGTTCTCCGACTTGGTTTCTTGAACTCTATGAAATCATTTTAATGAAGGACATTCTTTTTTTCTAAAACAACAACCCTTAAGAAGGCAGACTAGAAACCTACTGTTTTTCCAGACTAGTGTTTGGTTTATGTTTTTGATGTGTCAAAACAGGTTTGTTGGTAATGTTGCCATTTGAGAATGCCTCCATCGATCTACACGTCATAATTGTGAAATTATTAACAGTATACGAAAATCCACAACTAACCACACAAATGAATCGAGTCAAACATACAAAGCCTCTTTCAGTAAAGCTGTATCAATAACCACTCCTTTTTGAGCTAATTCCCTGGTCAATTCATTTAAATCTGCTGCTGTTTGCTCTAGCTCTGAGTTTCGTTTGGTAAGTGTGCCCTGAAGGTTTTTCATACTATCAACTTGGGAGTCAATCACATTGGTAAGCTCACGATTGTTATTCTTCTCAGACAAAAGACTCTGTAACAAAAAACACTATTCTTTTCATCCAAACTGAAAGACAATTAAGCTATCATTATGTTTTTAGAGGACACTGATGCATTATGTGCTTATGTTATGATTACCAATGAATATACATTAGTACTCAACAGATTTGCTTTGAAAGCAATGTTATAAAGACTTTAATTCAATGGTTAAAATGAATGGTTAAGAAATGGCAATATTTATGTATTTAGTTATTTATCCTAATTCATAAAGAAATTTCTGTTTGAGAGAAACACTTTTGTGAAGGAGTTCTGATGTTTTTGTAAATAAATCAAAGCATAAAACTCATGAAATTCCGAATTATCTTGCAACCTACCCACATAAACATCTATGTATTGCCTTGTTAAGTAAAAATAGTCTGTAACAGGTAATTTTTTTCAGAGACATCCTTATTGTTCTGCTTTTCTTAATGTATATGCATCAGGATATCGGAAGGTTGTACGTAAAGTGAATGTTTGAATGTATATACCCAAGTGCAAACAAAAAGAAAAAAAAAAAGAAAATGAAACAAAAAGTACAAAAAAATGGCAAATTAATACTTTAATGTGATTAAAATTAAAATTAAAAGGTTTTAAAATGAAAATTAAGTCATTGTGAAAGACGAAAAAAGGAGGTAAAACGTGCAAAAAATTTAAGTGTGCTTTAAACGAGAATGTTTACTTTAATGATGATACTCTTCCCATCGGCAGTTAACAAAGCCTACGAATAGAAAAGAAACAACTTGTACAATAACACTTTAATATTAACTTTTTAAACACATGCTTGATAAACAAATCAGAATAGACTATACTTACGACAAGAAGTGAGGTATAAGACGTGTATATGTATGCAGTCAAAGAACAGTGATATTGTTATGTCTGCCTTGTCATGAACGGTTTGTCAGTATTTACAGTCATCAGTCGGTTAGAGTCAGTAATAATTAGGATTTCTAAAACCTTCAGAATGTGCACAGGAAGACAATACTCCGTTCTTAAACGTTCTAAATTGTATTTTATGACGTAAATATACAATCGTGATACAGTAACTAAACTTGAAAATATACAGCAAAAAAGCCTCGAAAAAAATAGCTACAATGTGTACAACATAGACTTATTGAATTCGCTCTTGCATGGGGCAAAAATAAATAGCATTAACCAATACCAAAATAAATCCATTTCAATCATGACTTAATTAGCAGACAAATAAAAACACAACAGTTGATGTAACATGATCATCATCCCACCAATCTCAGTGTGCATAGAGCGTTTATAATTATACCTGGATCTAAAATAACTTCAAAATCTTTATGGATATAGAAATAAGCTAGAGTTCAATTTTGCCAAAAGCTAAGTGAAATTTTCATATAACATCATAACCATGATACCATTACCAAAATATTTCCAAAACACTTTTCTTTAATTCAAAATAACTAATCAAAACAACAAGTCTGTTATATTCTCTCTGTAAAAGCTACTAAAATTTTTAAAAATGTAAACACAAAAATAAATAATTTCTGTACAGCTGCCTTTTAAACTATAAAATTCCGTATTAAAAATGTAAGCAACAGACGCTGGACTAAGATACTGGATATAAGTTAAAGATTGTATCACTCAGGATAGATCATCCATAGTAAAACAAAACTGTAGAGTCTTTGTTTTTAAATTAAAGGAGCGATGCTAAAGCTCTTAGTCCAGCACTGAAAATCTATTTGAGGCAAAAAATGCGAAAACAAATTCATGTGACCATGACCTTAAAGACACCTTCTCTGGCATAGCCATTGTATTTAAAGGAATCTTAATCTAGCGTCTGTTTTCAAAATGTTAATAGTATTGTCTTCCTGTCACAGAAATGTATGTATTAGTCAAGATATGGAGAAAGATCAGTATTTTAGTCAGAGTATTGTTTACTCATTTTGTCTTCCTGTCCTACGTTAAACGAAATCATGCAATAAAAGAGGTTGCAACAGTGACAAAGAAAAATACTAACATACAACTATGATTTATATAACTTTAAGTGACAGGAAGACAATAATAAGTATCCATTGGTATGACTTCATTATGATTGTTCGTTATCAAATAATCCAAATAAAAATTATGATAGAGTTTCATGAATCTCGTTAACAGTTAGTCATCAAGTCACACTTGAAATCATAAAAACCATCAAAACACCGAATAGAAGTCATACCAAATGAGTAGAAAATTTAGTGGGAAAAAACAACAGAAAGAACGTAAGTGGTTAAAGGTAATTCATCTTCAAGCCCGTAACATGATTTCAACAATGATGACGATGGCAACAACAAATGCAAAGACAGTCACACCCACCTTAGTCAGTTTAGATATCATGTTCTTATAATCCAGGAGGTTTTCTGATAACCTTTGATTGTCTTGTTCAAGGTCTCTTACACGGTCATTTGGAGTCGATGTACGCATCTGATCTAGTAATGTCATCAAATGTTTGTTTTCATGTTCTAACCGAATCACATCAGCGGAACTATGGTAAAAAAACATACCAAGTGTGCAAAAAACTAAATCACAAACACAATACATATTTTTAACTTCGCAAGTATGTTAAAGAAACTTACGTGGACTGGTTGTATTCTACCAGTAATGGAACATTCAGACCTAAAAATGCAAAACAAATTTCATGCAACAAAAAATCAATTAGAAAACAAAGCAAAAATTTGAATGTAATAATTGACAAAATAGCAAAAATAAAAAAAAATACATTACCATCATCCTGTTTTTGCATTTTTAAGCCGTCCAATTCAGCATTCATTAATGAATAAGCAGACAAACTAAGAGAATGAAAAAACAAACACCTGAATCATTTTATTAAAAATGAATAAAGGGAATGTGTGGTTTAAATACAAAGAACCGATTGGTTTACCACATTATTTTTAGACCGTATATTTCCTTTAAAAATACGAAATTAAACACAGTTCACTCTCAATAAATTGAACCTTCAAGAGACCGAAGAACATTGTTTGAAGAACCGAATGTTTGAGTCCAGTGTTTTATAAAGGAGTGTTAGCCTACTTTAACTACAGAAAGGAAGACTTCCTTGTAAGCTTTGATAATATTCAAAAGAGGTTAATTTCATATGATAATAATTATTTTTACCTTTCTTGTTTCTCAACACTTAGTTTAGCGACTTGATCGATCAAATCCTTTATTCTGTTCTGATCGTCTTCTCGTTCCTCCATTAAAAGCTTGACTTGTGTGTAGAGTCGATTGTTTTCATCTTCTAATAAACCTAAAGATGGACACCATGTTCAACTGGTTTATTAACGTTATTGTTTTAGGAGCCAGTTGTATGAAATAAATTTTCTCATTTTCCTGGGTGTAAGACCTCATCACCCTATTCATTTTTACTTCATTTGATCTCATGTAGTGTCATACAATAAGCAGTCGATTCTGCTCTAAACATGAAACCAGGGTCTTGCCTATGCGTGGTGCCACTTGCCCATTGACAACATGGGTTGAGTTCAGTTCATGTAACACTGAGTAAGGGACAAAATTAGACATGTTCTTACACACAACCACCTTCTTAGTCAATGAAAGTGAGAAAAAGATGAGAACAAGTTGTTTGAGTACTCACTGTACTTAGAAATTTTCGAGTTTGAACCAGCCACTCGTTCTTCCAAAACCAGTTTTGACTCATACAGATGCTCAGATTGAGTCTTTGCCTCCTAAATCATCAAAGTTCATCAAGTTATTTTACAATCAAGACTTCCAAAAATCAAATAACCCAAGAAAAACAAAAAATGTTTAAGAAAGCCTCCTTTACCTCGTATTTCTTTTTATAGAATTCAAGATCTCTCGCCTTTTCTTTAAGTTTAACATTCTCTGCTTCTATCTTGTTCGTATTTTCAATTTGTGATTTCAAGACGTCAAGCTCATCTCGGTATGATTTAGCCCAACCGGCTTCATTCACGAGTTGTTTGTTCTTTTAGGAAAAAATAATAAAATTAGACTTTCTCTTTTCAGGGTTATGAAGTGAATTTGGTTTACCATTAAAGACAAGAAATAAAGTAAAATTGAAATGAAACTTTTTAAAAAGAACCTTAAGATTTTCAGAAAATCTCTATGCAGCCTTATTAGTAATCTTACATTTAATTATTTTCAAACAACTTTCAATTTGAAAACTTTTATCTATCATTCCTATGATTAAGTCCACCAGGACCGCTAAGCAATAATGACATTTTCATAAACTCACTTCAAGCCTGACATTATCAAGTTGCAACTTCATTTGTTCGAGTTCTTCCTTCAGTTCTGCTACATAAGCACTCCGATCATCCCTAACAGAATAAAATGTTACATTTTGACTAACACTGAGGATGGTTGTACCGAAAAGCTTCTGCTGATTTTAATAAAACTTGTTGCTATTACTTTCAATGGTGAATATTCAGAATAAGTGTGAAAATCAAGAAACAAAAGAAAAAACTGAAAAATTCAGCAATAGTAAGACAATGCAAAATGCAAATACTTACAGCTCTGATTGCAAGCTTTGTAGTCTCTGCCGGTTAGCTTGTAAAATGTTTGTCGATCTGAAACTAGTGCGCGGACTCAAAGGATGTCGCGGACGAAATCTTGGAGATTCCTGAAATCAAATTTGAATAAGCATGAAAATCTTAATACCTCAAGATTTTAATTTATTTGTGTTCACTAAATTATAGCTCTTACTTCAATCATATCAATTTCTTCGCCAGACTCTTGTACAAGTGCCAAGTCCAACATAGCCTATAAAGACAATGAAAGATCTTTATCATCCTCAATGAATTATTGATGTTTTGGGAATTAGTCACTGGAACAAACTGAAGTATGAACTCAGGATAAGAATGTTTAGGATCTGAGTTGACCATTGTATGTATAAATTCTGGTAGGTAAGTAGAAAAAGGGTGTGTTTTTATCTAGACAGAAATTACCTCAACATAATCATCACGTTGTTCCAATACATTCTGCAGTTGCATATACAAACTTTCTGATAAGCTCATGAGTTCACTACAAATGAACAATGATAAATAAATTATGGCAGTCACCGAACAAAAATCACTAAAAAAACAACTGACCATCACAGAAACTTCAAATTGAAATTTACCAATTTTCAAAGGACTATCATAAAATCAATACTTACCAAGGTTCTGAACAAATCAAATGAAAAACTTACTCTTGAGTCATATCTGACAGTTCATGAGCTCGATAGTGAATGATGTTGTCGGTATTCTCTGTGATCTAAGATACATTAAATGGTAATAATGTTGTAGGTACAAAACATTTTCTTGGAACTTTTGCCATCACATTAAAGATAATGAACTGTTCGTAAACAGAACTGACAGTTGCAGTTTGCTGATGACAAAAGTTAGAACAAGTGGGACTGGAACTGAGCAGCTGACATTCCCCTCTGGTATGTTTTGATAATGAATTAAAAAAGAAGAAGAAACAAAACCAGGTGGGACAAGAAGCTGTGATGGAACATCTCACAAGATATCAGTTGAAAATTTTTCTATTTTCTACATTAAAGAAAACATTTCGAAGGTTTGAAGTTTGTTTACAAGTAACATGATGCGAGATTGAATTTTCTGCCTTATACAAAAAACCTCACGAAAGCATTACTTAATGGAAAATTCAAACATCTGCTCATTTTCAAGCCCAAATCATCTTGAACAATGATTGAATACGAGACAACACCTGTTGTATGGATGAGACAAGCCCTCTCTGAATATCCACGTTCAGTTCTTTAATATGTTCAATGAATTCTTCTTTCTTGTCACACTGAATGGCACATCCAAGAATGAGCAACAAAATTGTGTTCATTTCGTTCTGACTCAATTCTAAAATGGTAGAAATCAAAATGCATAAGACTGATCATTAAAGCTAACAAAAATGTTACTAGGCATTTCTTGAAACTTTACCGTTGTTGGGTTCTTTCGCTAGCATCAGAATGTCAGGCATTTTTAAAACAACTATCTGTTGCAATTTTTCCTAAAAGAAAATAAAAATGGAAATTGTTGACCAAAAAGCTTCAAAAGCTTATTCAACTTGATTTTGCTTTGACTATTAATTGACCAACAAAAATGCATTTTTGTTTGAAACAAGAAAATTGAACTTTGAGTTCGAAAAATTCTCTTAGGCTTGGTTAACACCTGTAAAAAAGGGTGGTGTTTTCAAAGAATTATTGATAACCTGGGAAAGTACATTAAGGTGTAAATTACTGAAAAAATATGCTTAGAAACAAAATAAAGATAAAATCCTTAAGGTGTTTATGTACAGATGCAAAGAAAATTACAGATTGACTGACTGAACCATGTATGTAAATAAAAGACCAACAGCATCAATCAGAACTCCAAATAATTACGGAGATAATTTTAAAGTTTTTTTAGTAGCTGACTTATACTAAAAGTTCTAGTTATATCAAGTAGTATAATAGTGTCTAGGTTTAATGCCTAAATCGAGTGATAAATGATCCATTCAGCATAGAACCAGCTGGAGACCAGAATTGATGTCTAAATGGGACTGCTTAAACAGCTGGTGAAACTGAAAGTGTTGATATTCCAGGTCTCTTTGCAAGACCTGAGATGTGGTGAAGTTTGAACATAATGCTAATCTTACTGCGTACTGCAATGACAAACCCCTTATACAGACATAAAGATCATAATCATAATTATGTAGAAACTGGCTTGTGAAATACAAAAAAAGAAACATAAATACTTGTATAAAGACATGAAAAGGAAGTTTTAGAGTCAAGACAGCATAAGGAAGAAACGATCAATTCAGTTTTTGAGAGATTGCTGAAGAGATCAATTTACTGGTCTCCGATCCCATAATTATTGCAGCGGCCAAGTTTGAAAGTGCCGAGAATAACAGATATTAAGTTTTATATTCATTTCTGTCTGTTTACACACTGTATCAACACTAACTGAAATTCACCATGTTTCTAGATCTTTTTATTGCTTACCTCATTTCTATACCTGTTGCTACGAAGTCATGGACTATTCCTATTCCTCACTAGGATAGTTATAAACAATCATCACAAAACAAAAGCTTCAACTGTAAAGTTTAGTTCAGGTCCTCACGTTTACCGACAGTATTGATAAGAGACTTGTGGAGATGAACAAGCCTGTGTCTATAGGTTAATTAGACAGTACTTCAAAGAAAAAATTGGGAAACCTCTGCAGCCTTCTGAATTGAATTTAAGGTCGGTCGGCAAAATATATCAATTTCAGGTCAGCTTTTGGGATTTTGCGTCGGTTTAAGGTCGGTTTCTGTAAGACATCAAATCTAGGATACTGAACTTTTTACAGGGCAGGAGTAACAAAACACTTATATATTTCCAATTGGACTTTGTTTTGTTATGGTAATAATTTGTTGTGAGAATGGAAAGGAAAACAATCAGGTTTTTATAAATGACTCATTGAATAAAGAGGAAGATACTATTTTTCCAGCGAAATGGATAACAAAAAAATCCGATTTCATTTTATTTTTAATATCCTGTGATGTGTTTAGCATTATAGTTTTTGATAAAAAAAACCCGCAAATAGGGAGTGAAAACAATTCAAATATAAAATAACATAAAACAGCTATATAGCAAAGATCTCCTTCTCATTTTACACATTAAACAGAATTGCTTGATGTTACCCACCGAAAGATTCTATGAGTTTGTGCTGATTGTATCAATTTTAATTTTTAACAGTATTTATATCAAAACAACATGAAATAATAATTGTCAACAAAGGGGGTAATTTAAACATCCAATAAGTTTTTTTTGCTTTCATTTTTAACAGGTGCACCACTGGTTTTAGAAGAAAAGGAAACATCCTAGAAAATGTTAGATTTTTTAAAGAATTCATTGGAAGAACAACCTTTGGTAACTGATGCATTAAAAGAAAAAACAGTTTTTAAAAACAAAAACAGTTGGTGTAAGATAAACAAACAATAAAAAGCATAAAAATGAGGCTAGGCCTAAAAGTTCGTTCATTTTTGACTGCAAGAGCTGAAGAAAAGTGAAGGTAATTTATTTTATGATTTTTTCTGTTCAGACTTCTAGTCTACAACTTCATGAACTTAATGTTATTTATAGGGATCTCATCTGCCAATATTTTCAAGTGAACATGAAGGTGTTGTTTGGTGCCATTGTACTTGGGATCATGTTTGCATTAGATGAAGTGGCATGCTCGTGTGACAATGGAGGTAACAGTGTTGCCACCGGTTGGCGCGCAGAAGTTGGATGTCGACAGGCGATTTGCCTGCCTGGTGGAACGATGAGATACGGAATATCTGCTTCGCCAGCATGTATGAGAAAGAGATTGGCGTTGCGTGAAGTGCATGATTATGAGGACGAAGATGTTATTTTTGACAGAGCTGCACGTATAGTAGTGCGATAATTAGGACTTGCATAACTGTAAAGGATATTTATAAAAGAAATAAAATATCTATTTCCTGACTCTTCAGCACTACTGATTGTCAAAATAATAATAATTTGCAGAGATAAATTTAAGCTCAAATTTCATTAGTAATGAAATCTGAAACTACCCCAATCAAGCTTCAATTCCAAAACTAACTATGTCATTTGAACTGCCCTTAGACTTTTTTATTGGACACTTCCAGTACACATTATATACACTAAAAACAAACCCTTGTAAAATCAGTTTCAAATAGATCAACAAAATGATGAAGTGGCAATAGTTTATTCTCACACTTTTTGTTGTGATTAAAGATGGCTGATAAACTTTCAAGTTTCATTACTTTTTGGAGTGAAATTTGGGCTTCGGAATTGAGGAATATGGGTCCATTTTGTCAAAATAGATGTTTGTGAATTGATTGGCAAAAAAAACTTTATAAGGACAACTGAGCGAAGCTATGTGATCAATCTAAATTTATAACTAGAAAGCTTATAAAGATCTCTTTAAATAAGCAAACTGTATTATAATACTGTTTCAAAATTCAAAAAAAATCAATGTTTCTGAAATGCAATGTTTTTACAGATCATAATGATTAGTAAGGAACCTACCAATAAATTACTTTGGGGAGACACTAAATTGAAACAAAACAAATATTTTTTGAAACTCGATTTTCCTCATTACTTGATAGATAAAAAATTAAAATGACAAGTATTTATATAAAAAAAAACTCCCAAAAAAATTCCTAAGTTTATTTTCTATAATGTCATATACATGTGAAGTCCTTTAATAAAAGGACATATTTTTTCTTTCAAGAGAATAACATTTTTAATTGTATAATACTTTCTATCCATCTATTTACATTATACAAAAGAAATTGATCTGATCATATTGAGACTGTAAATAAATTGCCTATAATTGCTGAATGTATTGAATTATTGTATTGTCAGGTTAAAAGAATTTCGTATTATAACTCATATGCGAGCTGCAACTACGCAAGGCCTGAATTTCACTGCATATTTTTTACATTTATTAACTTTGTATACAATAGAATACTATGGAATAATTCATTAAAATGAGATGTGTGCATATGAAACTATTTATATACATAATTTATTCATGCAGGCATTATTGAGAAAACATACTTCACAGGTGAATGTTGAATTGTTCTTTTCAAAAAAAAATTATGAAATTTTTAAATGTAAATTCTTTTAGCATGATAGTGAAAACTTCTTGGGATATTCAAAGAAGAAAAAGAACATTCCTTTAACAACAAGAAGCAACAATAAACATCTTTCATATGGTTCTCCAGAATTCAGAATAAAAAAACAACAATAACAAAAACCCAGAGATGTAGTCAACTTGTATTTCTGAACAAGAGTGACATTTTTTGTGATCATATAATAAATCAGTTTGAGATAATTATATACCAGATAAAATTCTTATGCGTTAGCGATAACAGAGTAATAAACTAATAAAATAGAAACATTGATTCCCTTCCCTTTACTATAAGGTTTTACAAATGGTGAGTTAATACTGTCTAGGTAAACTAAATCACAATATACAAAAGATTTTACTTACAAGATAAAATCGTTTAATGCCATGTAGAATTTCGGCAAGATTATGAGCTCTGGATGTAACATCATGAGCTCCTCCGCTTTGAATATGAAGACCACTAAATGCAGCTGAGTCACTAGAAAACAAGAAATACACTTCAGAACTTATACAACAAGTTTTCAAACTTTAACAACACTGATCGTAGACTTACATTAAGCTTAAAACCTTTTGCAGCAATAGTCCATTGGACAAATCAGCATTTGACGAAATTGGAGCATCCAGATATGATTGGATCTACATGAAGGAAGCACATTATGAACTACATAGCCATTGGTATACATATTATGCAGAACACCAAGCTTGTCATTTCTATTCTGCATATTCTCAGATATGAAATAAAGGCAATAATGCTTTAATTTGTCACAACCAGAAAGTTCTCTTTTGGTAAACTTTATCTTTTCAATCCATGTTTGAGTACAAAATCAGCCAGAATCAATCTAGTGTGTAGGGTTTACCATGGTTCACTCCTGTAACTTGACCTGCTATTATAAACCTGTAATTTTAAAGAACGATTGTTTCCATACTGACTTGTTCTTTGTAGGAAATGATACGATTTTGTTCTTTAAAATATATAACAGGTTTATAGAACAGCTAACAGGAGTGAACTGCAATAAAGCTGTTATACAAGTTCTCTCTGAAGTCGTATTTTGCAAAGAAAGAGAAACAAAGTAATCACTCATAGAATATACTGGTTAAATAATGCAGCAACCTTATTGCCGTTGATCCCTACAAACTTTACCTGACCCATAAACCCATAATGTTTAAAGAATATTTCATCATGTTCTTCAATGTTCTCCATAGTATAATACCAGATAAATTATGGTGAGGTTCAATCACAACCTAAGCCTCATAAACTGCTAACTGTTATATACTTAAAAAATGATTTGAGTAATAAATTGAAATTCTTAAGCTAGCCACAGTAAAGCAGTTATAGTGAATAACTCCCTGCCATATTATCCAGGATCCAAAATATCATTAAGGTTATTACAAAAGAACATTTTTACCTTTTCTCCTACTACCTTCTGCCAATTGTTATTACAATAAATTATAAGACTTAATGACAATATTAAACTTACCCATACAATTAATGGAGTTTTCTGAAAATCTTCAGAATTTTTGACATTTTTGTGACTCATGTTCTGCTTATGATTAACAGCAAATAAAAACTGCTTTCATTGTTTTCTAGTACCAACAGGCATTTGCACTTTTATGAACACCATATAGTTCATAGTCGTTCTCGTTCATTTAGAGGAATATTGTCTTTCAAAAACTATGAAAAGAAAAGGAAATATCAAGTGTAGAAATATAATTCCAACAGCAAACATCCCACTATTTCATGTGTGTGGAAATCATTTTTTGCAATAATAATCAGATATAGACTCTCTTCATCATCTCTTTGTTGCTATTATACACTGACTACCCCCAGTGGGTAATATAAAACACACAGAGATATGTCATTATAAACACTGTTTCACCGTGATAATAAATTTTATATATAATTTTATGTAATAAATCAATGTTTTGTTAATCATTAAAAAATATTTGAATGTTGTTTGGTATATATCAAAATAATGACAAGATAGCTATACATCCAGAGAATTAACATCATTGCATTATAAAAAGGAGGTCAATAAAAATGTAAAAGCCAACATATTTGGCCACTTAGAAAATATTGTTGAATGTCCCGCTACTTACTGCACTGCCTTTTCCCTTCACTGCTGAGATTTAACATCAGATTTTTATTAATAATCAAGACAAAACAACACTTTTAAATGAATGAAAATAAAAAAGATAGACAACATCGACTCGACTACCAAAAGCCAACATGTTTAATTTTTAGGAATTGCTATAACTTGTTCTGCATCAATTTGTTCAATAATGAAATTTCCTTGAAATTTATTAATTACAAAAAGTTTGTCAGGACATCAATAGATTTGAATTTTTTCCGAAGTCTGTATATATCTTTTTCTTCCGAAATGATATCCCGAAATATCCCGTTTGAGGTTCTGCGAGCATGTTGCATTTTCCATCATATTGGAGGAAGAATGAAGAAAGAGTATTTTGAAGAGTATTATATGTAGTTTGAAAAATAATAACGAATTTCTGATTTTAATAACAAGCTCATATGCTGTAGAAATTAAACAAACTTCAGGAAAATTTATTTCAGGTGCTAAATGTATCAAAGAAGATGTTACTGTCTTTGGGCTTCCTGTGGTGGGGCACCAAGTAAGTGGATAAAAATGTTGAAGATGATATGAGAGAACGACTTCTTTTATTCTGAAACTAGGTTGAGAAACAACTGAACTGTGTGTTGTGACGCAGAGAACTAAAGTGCAAGCAAGTTTTTAAATAACCTCCATCACACTTTATAATAGTCAGGCAGCATTTTTTTTGCATAAAAAAATGAGAAACCATGCAAAGAAGGGGACAATCCAAAAGATAGTGAAATATGTTCTTAAGATAATCAGTATTAATTATTTTTTTATCGGAGCACCTAAAATTATTTATTAAACAAGTTATATCACAAAAAGAAAAATCACGCTATTCCAACAACAACAAACTAAAATTTCTCTGCCATCTTTCCTTCCTTCTAGACAAATCGGAAAATCGAAAGTACATATTCATTGTATCATTTAAAAAAACAAAACCCTTTTTTAAATAAAATGTTTTAAAACAATATACGTTCGATGTCTTTGTTCAATGTTTTCATAAAAAAATCTTTGTAACATTATTATTTTCAAAAATGTTGAACCCCCGTCTATTATTTCGAACGCTTAAAGATTCCATTATGTCTGGGAAAAAACAGCAATGTCTTATCGGGTGCACAAAAAGAAGAACAAAAAAACTGTCGTCAGGAGAAGAGACGAAAGGTCTTCCTTTGTGCCAAACGACACTTTTTTTCATAGCTGTGATATTTTTTTGGACGGTTTTGCTAAGATTGATAGAAAGTGTTTCAGTGGTTTTCTTGTGATATATGAGAACGAATCATTTCTTTACCTTCTTTGAACACTTTTAATAAACAGCTGCCCGTTTCCAGGCCATTTTCCTATTGTTCTATTTCTGATGACATGTCATAGTGTAATCTTCATCTCCCCATATAATAGCCCTCAGGGGCGGCAGAACCGGCGGGGGGTCTTTACCCATTGCTATTGTCATTCCTTGAATCTATATTGGTGAAGATGACCACAAAACAAATGAAGCATCTGGTAGGGACGTCATCGCCAAAATCGTTGTTCTGATAGAGTACTCACGGAAAAGAGAGCAAAAATTGCAATCAATCAAACTATTGGTTGAGCGTTACTCTAATCTGCATCAGCGAACTTTCAACTACCTGTGTTGGACTGTTCGTGCGAATTGATAGAAATTTTTAAGGGAAACCTTTTTAACACGTGCTTTACACCTTTTACTCATGAAAATATTTCTTGAATCCTTAACTATAATTAAAAATTATGAGTGTGTTTTAGCCAATCTACAAAACCGAAGTTTCATAATTTTCTTGACCTTCAGAAGAGGATATTTTGCTTCCACCAACAAGAGACGCTTTACTGTGTCATTGCAAGCGATTGTCATATGTGACAGCAGTCATTGAGAGATCTCTCGAAAACAACCCCGAGATACCAAGTCCCATTGGTCATGGATGGAAAATGGAGGCTTGTGTCTTAACCATTGACTGGGAGTTGCTTCCTGCAGCACCAGTTGACGTCATCGAGTTGATTTCCTGTAATTGCTCGAAATCAAAATGCCGCACCCAAGTAGTATGCGAGTATCGATCGCACGGCCTCGAATGCATTGATTTATGTGGTTGTGGCAAATGATGCGAAAACTTGAAATTTGATTATGATACTTCTGATGAAGATAATGATGATGGCGATAGTGACAATGAAGGAAATCTTAGTGAATAATGTACATAATGCAGTTGGGCGCTATTTCCTTTTCGCACCCCACTAAATGTATCTGTCATATTTTTTTACTAGTTGGCTCTTCATCACGGAGATAAAAAATAATCCTAAGCCTGACCCTAAAACATCCTAGAGAAGGAGAGTGAGGGGTGCAAAAAGGAAATCGCGCCATGTAGTTGCAAGTCGTTTATCCCTAATAACTTTTTTTAGGTTCAAAATCACACCATGACATAATTGGGCTTTTAATTCAGCATAAAAAAACCTATTGAATGATTATAATAATACTTGAAAAATTTCGAAAAAAATTTTGTTTTTATCGTGTGTGACGTCATCAAAATAAAAATCGTACTGGACACGCCCAGTAAATAATTTCAGATATTCCGGTAATGATTTTCTAGTTCTAAGGGCTGATATCTAACAGTTCAAAATAGTTTTACATTGTCCCTCTCATTTCCAATTTTTTTTGCAAGTAGCTACCTGACTATAAGCAATATAGTTTCTCTGGCTCCTCTTATTGCGGGAACTTAAAAAAAACTTCCTTTTTGGCTATTTTGTAAAATTATCGGAAACGACACACATCATTAAAAACATTATAATGACTAATTAGGGCTTTCAAAAAGATTCTGTACACTAACAAAACTTTTTTTTAAAAATGTTTGATCTAATTATTATATAATCATTTATCAATGTATACATTGATGTATACATTGATGATGGAAGATAACTAAATGCAAATCAGCTATATATAAAATTAAAAGTTAAAAAGTTAAAACCATAGTGAAATTATATGAACTGAAAAGTTGCAATTATTATGTGTTTATGATAATCTTTTTTTTTGTTGAAATTCATGTTTCGATTTATGCCTCTAAAATAATACGGGGCAATACATTGATTTTTTCCAAATTTAAAAGAATCAATGTAGCTATAAAAAATAGTTTGAATGCTTGAAAAATTCATCAATTAGTGCCGTAATATCATGCAGACTGTGATTCATTTCAAAAAGTTTTTTAACAAAGTTGTGAATTCATTTTATATTATATACATAATTATTTTGTAAGTTATTTTTTGTTCTATAATTTAAATGTGACGGTTTATGGGAAAAGGATAACAAGCTAAATTTCGATTCTTTTTAAATCGAAATTTAGCTGAAAAAAATCGATTTTATGAAATCTAAATTTCGATTTCGATTTCGATTTTTAGAAGCTAAATTTCGATTTTTTAGAAGCTAAATTTCGATTTCGATTTCGATTTTTTGAAGCTAAATTTCGATTTTAAAAGAATCTAAATTATTCGATTTTAAAAGAATCTAAATTGTTCGATTTTAAAAGAATCTAATTATTCGATTTCATAAATCAGAAAATCGATTTCTTTAACCAGAATCGATGTTAATCATAAGAATAAGTGTTACGTAATAAGATTTTGTTGTCATTGTAAATGTTTCGTTATAATGGGAACACTAAACCGTACATTTTGCTTTTTTGTGTGACCACTAATCATATAAAGTTTTATTGGTATATAGCCAATAGAAACAATGAAAATGTATATTCACTTTACAACAAAAAATTTCAAAAGTTTAAACGTCCGGCTGTTAACTTTTGATGGATGTCGCAACATGCTGAAATTCTACTTTCTTTCGCTTCTGTTTTGCATTAATTTTCGTGTTGACATACTTCTTGCAATCCGATTGGCTGGTAAAAGTTTCGCGGCTTCTTAACCAATAAGAATCCTTTTCGGCTTAAATTATGTAAATTCAAGATGTTGTTGTTGTACCGAATTCAGTATAATTACAGGTAGCACGCGTTAGTGTTTAATACTGAACTAATTACCTGGTTCTCATTCAGTTAGATATAAAAGAAACGACAGTTACTGCTAAAGTTGTTAAGAATAGAAACCGTACGCTGTAATTCTTTTTTATTCCGTTGTTCGATCGCTATTTTGGTAAACTCCTTCGGGGGAAAAAGTTTATTATTTTAAAACCTTGTAATGTGATCTTCTGGTGACTTAAAGGCCAACCTCCACTTGTGCGATTTTGCCATAAACTGTCACAAATTAATACTCATCAATACAGTATATATGCCATTGTGTTTGTTTATTCCTACAGATGCTCAGCTATTTCCATTAGTGTAACCCATGTCAGACTTAAATAAGCTTGCACATTTATTTTATATTTCCACTCATAGTTATATAATATAAAAATCATTTATTTTGCCATATGTCTAGTGCAACTGTGACATTACAGTTATGTAGAGTAAAATAAGTGTTGCCATGCAAGTCATGGCTTTACCCAATATATACTTTCTTTTAGTTCTAGACTTTTGTTGTTGAAGAATTGAAATCATTACAGCAGCGGCTAGTTCTTCATTGTCATGTTGACAGGGACTGCGGAGCAGATTGGCTAAGGGGGCTATAGCCAGTTTTAGCCATGCTAATCCAAAAAAATTCACAAAAATAATCTTGGCCCTAATTAGTGAACTCTGTCTCGAATGTTGTAACTTAAGCTAAGTCACTTAAAAGTCACTAAATTTTTTTTGCTAATTTGCTTTTACATTTCAGTGGTTCATATACAATGGACAACAAAGTTTTACTAGCATCTGTAGTTGGCGGCATGGTAGGTGGGTTTGCAGTACTTACTTTGCAATGCTTAAACTGCCATCAAAAAAAGAAAAAGAGTATTGAACACTATGGTACAGATGATCCAAGAAGTAGTAAGATTGTAGTGCATGATGGTAAAGTTTATTTGTCGGGACAGGTCGGGGAAATCGACCTGCTTGCTGAGAGTGATGTTACGGAGCAAGCACAACAAACATTAGCCAAGATAGACAAAGCATTACAATCTGTTGGTACTAGTAAATCGAATATTTTAGAAGCGCGTGTTTGGTTAAAAGATATTGAAAAAGATTTCAAAGCGTTCAATAATGTTTGGAATAATTGGGTTGATCCATCAAGTAAAGGAACTCGATATTGTGTTGGAGCTGCTCTTGCTCGACCAACAATATTAGTTGAAGTTCAAGTGACCGCAGTCTTGTAATAAATACAAAAGAATATAATTTGTATTGAACCAAGACAGTCTTTATTAACTGCTAACTTTTGACTTTGATATAAGAGTGTTGTGTCACCAGGAGAGGATGTCAAATTATTACATGGTGATTAGATTAAGATTTGCCTGAAAGCTATTTCTCAATGTTATTTTTTACTGATATGATTACTTTCTCTGATTTTCAATTATCTTCATGCAGAGGATGTTGAGAAAGGTACTGTTTACTGATCTTGTCAAACATGTGTGCTAACAAACTTTACAAGTGGTAACCTCTAGAAAACATTTCCAATCCAAACACTTTCAGTAATTACAGTGTTGGAATTTTTTAGTAATGTAGCAAAACTGATCAATGTTTGTTTCCGTGACCATAACCAAACATGAAGCTAAAGCAGCTCGAAAGCTATATGGAGAAAGTAAATGAGTTTGAACAACCAAAACTGCACTTAGAGCAATATGTCACGTCAGCGCATATTGGTTCCCACATGGTTTATACAATGGATCAGACATATGATGATGTGCAAGGGAAATTTGTTGCTGATTTTGGATGTGGATGTGCTGTTCTGTCAATAGGTTTGTACTGTGTTCGCATTGGTATTTGTTTGTCTTTTCAATCAGCATCCTAAACCAAAACAAGTATAGTAATGGCAGCTTATAAAGTTCATTAGTATGTAGGAATTTTCGAACTTCATGTGTTGTGTGCTCAGTTCAGTAAATGGATGCTTAGTTGCAAGTTATAGTCTAGGACAAATTGATAAGTCCCCAGAAAGTTCAAATACGTTATGTTCATAATTCAAAAAAAATATCACTCACCTAAGGAAAGTAAGCCCATCAATTAATATCAACTAACAGAGTCCTTTTTATGAATTATGTTGCAATTCACTTATATAACTTAAATTTTCCAGGAAATAACAACAACCAGACTGCATCTAAAATAACTGGTACTTTCAAACAACTGTTTCAATTTCCTATTCTGAATACAGAGCGATTTCTTTGGATTGGTTCTACTTGGAACTGCTCAGACTCATCATAATTTTTCCCCCTAATTTTGGCTCTGAAAGCAACTCTCTGGAATGCATACCCCAGATTTTTTAAGGCATGAGCTTTCATCCATCTAGTAGAATTTTTTTTATCAGTCAGTGCCACAGTTGACGGTGAAATCTAGTTATAAAATTTGTGTAAATTTTACATGTAGGTTGTGGAATGTTGGGCGCACCTCAAATAATCGCTTTGGATGTTGACCCTGACGCCCTTGACATCGCTTCAGAAAATGTGACCGATTTTGAGTTGGAAGAAGTAGTTTCCATGGTGAATTGTGACGTGGTAAATGACGAGCGGTTCGTGCGTTATCTGGAACAACGAAAGATGGTAGACACAGTTGTGATGAACCCGCCGTTTGGAACCAAGAATAATAAAGGTTAGAATAAATATGGTTGATATTGATTGAAGTGAAAGAGAAACGTCTGTCCATCTTGCATATAGGAGATATTATTGACTGGTAGCCTTGTGGAAGAGTGCTCGCTTCTTGCTTCTTGTTCGGGAAGTCGCGGGTTCAATCCCTGACTGAGTCATGCCAGCGACTATAACAGTGTGAATCACTCCTCTCTGGTTAGCACTAGCAAGAGAGTAGGAATGATGTCTGGGATGGTTGTCTAGCGGTTCCTGTCATTTACGTTAAGGAACTGAAGAGGCTATCCTGGGTAAATAATCGTAAATAATAATAACTCAGAAAGCATTCAGTTGCTTCGATTGTTCAGATAAAATTTGATATCAACAGATACAGTTTATGTTACAGTTGAGTCGTGGACGATTATCTCGTCTTGTGAAGAACGTTGTATGGCCTTCTAGGAACTTCCACAATAATTACAAGTAAAAAAACATAACAATGTATAAGGGTAACCTTTCGTCGTCGTTGTGGAGAATTCGTGACAGTTTACTGCTGCGACGCAGAGAGTTCCTTACTGAACACGACAGTTTTTCCTAATCCGTTGCCACTTGACAAAAAAGAAATTCAAATTTATATAGCAATCTAACGTTAGTGAAATCATTCGCCAAATTAACCTTGCGTGTTTCCGTTTTTAGGCTGCGACATGCGGTTTTTACAACACGCCGTATCTGTTGCTCAGAACGCTGTCTATTCCTTGCATAAAACTAGCACCAGAGACTACGTTGTAAAGAAAGCAGAGGAATGGGGCTGCAGTGTGGAAGTGATTGCTGAACTGAGGTACGATCTACCACGGACTTATAAATTTCACAAGAAGCAGTCCTTGGATGTGCACGTCGATTTCATTCGTGTCGAACCGCAGAGATAACAATAGACTGTTAGTTGGGAATCAGTCTCCGGATATCGCCACAGCATTTGCGCAAATGTTGATGACTGTAAATTCTGAATTCAATTGTCATCCATTTTCCAGAACTTCTGCTTTGGGTTTGGCCTGTATACAACCTCGCTTTAAACTTTCTGTTTGTAACAAAGGATGATTACGACACGATACAATGTCGCTACTATATAGGTCGAAACACGTTTTTTAACAGAAATACAGGCCAGGTGAGTGTGATAAGGAAAAGAATAACTATTTGTTTTGGGGATTTATTATTTTTTCTTCTTTCCAGTTGATTTTGTTTTTACGGCAGCCGGAGGAGGAGGTGGAGGTGCGTTCGAAAATCCCAGTAAAGCATCTCTAAAATCAAAAAAAAAATACGAAGAATGTAGTGTTTAACAGGAAAGAACATTATTTGAATGCGTCGTTCGTGTTGCGACAGACGTTCTTTTATGTACTGATTTGTTGCATTTTCTTCCGAGTAAACGAATATTTTTGACGTTAACGACGCTAATTTTTTATCGACACCTACCGATATTTTATTCTGCCGTTTGTGTCAGTTTTCAATTTGCGAAGTAATCCAGCTTTCTCGTCCGTTTCGAAGTCGAAGCCAAATTTCTACAATAGAAAACATTTCAGCGTCCAAAGAAAAAATGCGAACCCAGTTCCCAGGACTTCTTGCCTAAATGAATCTTCACTCATCTCTCCGAAGAGGCCCTGGGAACGAGGTTGAAAAACACAAGTTACACACTTTTATGTGTTATATACTATGTCTGTGGGAAATGTATCCTTTCAAATTTAACAAGGTCATTAAAAGGTCAAGATCATTACAATCAGGCAATGGTCAATTTCTCTAAACGTACCTTCAAACCATTCCAAAAGTCGTTAACGTGAACCCGATTTATCCCGATCTCATCGAGCTCTCCGAAAACTTCCAACCAATCTCCTTTGTTTGTTTTTATGAACCTTTGTAGTTTTTCCAATGGCGTGGGCGTTCGGAAGTCAGCATAGACCATTATGTCTCTGCTTTCTTTGTTTTCATTGTAAAAGTCCACGAAATCATCGTGAACAGACACGCCCTAGTAAAACGAAATCATTGTAAATAAAATGCGCCCTATTCAAGAAAATCATCGTGAACAGATACGCCCTATTAAAACGAAATCATTGTTCTCATGTAGACGACCTCTACTACAGGAACCTGTGATGTGAAGAAACTTCAAGTTTTTGCCATTAACCATTCAAAAATCCCCTGATTTGGAGTGGTCTATTGCTATTATTTCAACTAAGTTTGTATCGATGACATTTTGATAGAATAATGTGAACGGTTGGTTGGAATTTCATCATGTATGATCAACAAACTGGCAAACCAAGCTTTGCTTTAAAAGATGGGAGGAAAAATTGTTATGAACCTTTTTATAAGTCATGGGATCTTCTACTAAGGTTTTACAAACTGCAACATACTGTGTTGTTATGGAAATTTTAAGAGGAGCCGTAATCATAAGCCCGAACTTATTTTGTTATCAAACAATTTCAGACCACTCAAACTTTATGGTGTAAACGGTGTAAAATTTGTTTGGGAAAGTGAGGATTTGATCACGTGATACCTCGTTCGTTCAAACTCTTTTAGAGTTTTTATCGATGGGTTTGATGGTCGGGAATTTTTGGTTAGCATACACTACTTTCACATTCTACTCTAATGAAAGTTTAGTACTACTCATAAGTATATCTTTAGTGTGACCATGGCACAATCCTAAACAAATATATACGATTTTACCTGCATATGTAATTCCGTGATGGCACTATCGGGTTTCTTGTATATCGTTGTGAGTATCCCGAATGCACCTTTATTTGTGATCGGATTTCCGTCGAGCTTAAAGTTAAAAGTGCGCTCGTTAACATAAACAAAACGTATGTCTTGTATATTAGTACCTTAATTGCGGAAAATGTATAATTTTGATCCGGGTCAACAAGACAATGATCTATTCAAATCAGATTTCTATTCAACTGGTTTTGTGTAAGATGTAAGAAATTAATAAATAAATTCAGAACTCTGAAATGTTCTTTTTATGTTTTTCTACGCCCCGTTTAGTATGCATGCGCATTTCATTACTCACTCGAGGTGGAATAAAATTATGACTTAACCAACACACATAATTTCTTGCTTGTAATAGTTATCGACCTGGTTTGAACTGAAAGAATAGGAAGGAAAGAGAAGGACGATTTATAGACTTTTTAGAATTAAAGAAACCATCACGCTCGCCTCCTCGCTCAATGCCTTTTGTCTGACGATTTGCTATTCTCTCCAAAGGAAACAGGTGGATAAACATTTAAATTGATGTAGTTAGCCTCTTGGATCATTGTGGCAATCTGTTATACGTGAGATTAAAGTTTACAGAAATTTACTCCAGCTATCCCAAGAAGCACTGCTTGCCTCTTTGTCAAATAGTTGCTGGCTAAAGTTTAGTTCATGAAGAAAACTTACTTTCAATTTTTCTAAAGTGTAATTGATTTCCAGGCTCTTTGCAAGTACCAGTGCTCCATTTATGCCGATTCGATTGTTACTAAATATTAAAATATAGAAGCAGTAAAAGTTACCAAACTTCTGAACTACTGATGCAGGGAGACTCATTCGCTATAATATTTTAGATAAATTTCCAGTATGTTCGCCTCCGGTAATGTTCAGAACCCGAGTTAGCCAGCAAACCAAAACAACGTGAATCGGTCAACTGAATTCAGAATTTCTAGTAGTGTCATTAGTAACCACACTATCTCACGTAATGTGTGAAAGGAATATTCATAAGTAATGTGAAAGGGAGGTTGTAATCTCGGATTGAGGGCTGTAATAAAAGGTATTATCACAGAAAGTGTCCATAGCATTTACCATTAGTTTTAGTTGACATTCTTTTAGTCCTGCGACAGACAAGTTGACTACGCTGGACATAAGTGAAAATAATTGGGAGAAAATCAATATATCCCTACCTTATATCCAACTCAACAAGGGTGTTATTCACTTTTAGGGCGTCTGCTATATAGACCACCCCTTCGTTTGAAAAACCGTTCCATGATAAATTCAAATACTTTAAGGTGATGTTACTCTGAAATTGAAATTACTATACTAACAGAGACTCCTTTTAAAGGGAATGGTTAAGGGGTCATGAGGATTAGAGGGAGGGGAGGATGCTTTCATTTAGAACACGGTTCACCTTTAATCCAATGCCTATTTCAGAAGTTGCTTTTCTTCGCAATTGGTTCCAGCTAAGGTTCAAGTGTTCAATCGCATCATTTGAACCTGCAGTGAATGTACATAAAACTTAAAAAAAAAAGGTTCCTGCGCACGAGGTTGGTGAGATTTTGCACTATGACAAATTTCTGATTTAACAACAAATGATAATTTCAAAATTTAGGAGCTTTTAAGTCCACAACTTCGTACCCAGGTTTTCTTTCATTTTAGATAAGGGGAAAGATGAGTAGTCTGTTGATATTTCAAAAATAGAACTGAATGCAAATATTTTGGGTTGCCCAAATCTTCAACTAAAAGCCTTTATCTATCATCATGAAAATGATTAAAAGTATCAGTTTGAGTTTTGTTAATCTCTTGTTCAGCAACCTCAAACCCAGAGTTTTTTGCCTTTTCGATATACGGATGGCTATCGAAAAGGCAAAAAACCCTGGGTTCGAGGTTGTTTCTCAGCAACCGGTTCATAGAAACCAATTGTTAAATAGACCTTTCCCATAAAAACGAGGTTAGATATGAAACTCGGCCACAATTCAGTGTTTAAACTGAAATTCGGGAAAGGTCTATTGCTCAATTTTCAGAAGAATAATGGCTTACCGAGAGCTGCGCCAAAAGCGGCACCTGCTTTTTCGCTTAACTGGTTATCGCTGAGATCAAGGTGTGTAAGTTTAAAATTATTCTTAAAAAAGAAGAAAACGAAAAAGTAAAGCGTTAATAAAAATGAAAATGATCAAAATAAGAGGATCACTTTGTTTGACAGGGAAAAATTGGTCACAGTGCTATCCTTAAGGGAGTTTCGATAACAGGGTAAGTAAGTAAGTCATGAAGTCTTATTGGTGAAAAACGGGGTTGGATGATGTACTAAGTCAAAACAGAGTGATTAAACAGAAAAGGTGTAGTTTGTCAATTCACTGGAGGACTTTTTTGGATAATTTTCACTGAAATGTAAACCAGCCCTAAGAAACGCAGTGACGACAACAACATGCGAGAATACTAATGATGTCTGTGCTATCGAGTCTAACATTATTTCAGATTAGTGGCTCATTCATTTAAATTGAGATCACTAGACCTTTAAAAAAAATCAACACATAAGCCTACACTCGAGAAATTGGAAAATCCGTCTGCAAACTGTAGAAAACGCTGTTTCCTTGGTAACAAACTTACCTTAAACGCATCAGCAAGATATGGCCCAACGAAATCACCAAAATTATTACGTGAAATATCCAGGCTAGTTAAACTAATGCTTTGTTGCAATGCTTCACAAAGTTTTCGACAGCCATCTGGTCCCAGATAATTCATGGAAAGATTCTAAATCAAGAGTCAAAATTCATCATAAAAGAATCATAATTTAACCCAGGTCTTAAATATTTTTTTGAAAGACAGACGTTGATACAAATAAGAGCAAGATATGTTGTCCTTGCAAAATGGAACCTACCACTTCAGTTAAATAGCAGTTCTCTTTCAGCATTTCACAGAACGTTTGCAAACCGTCCATCCCTATGTAGTTTTCCATTAAGTTCATTTTAAGCGTGACTGTGTTGGACTAAAAGACAGGTTAGTTAAAATTGGGTCCGATTCTCATCTTCAATTCATCAAATCAGATTGATGGTGATTCCTTCCGAAATCTCCAGAGACACTTATTATGGTTTTATGATTTAAAACCTGGGATTTTATTAAAAATCATCTTGGTAAATCATGATGTGTATGTTCAATTGGCGTAACCTAAGAAACAGTTCGATTCATGAAATTTATGATTGAAAATATTCAATCTTTTTAAGTTATTTTTGATTGGCAAGGTACTAATCAACATTTTTTGAAATACATTTTTTACTTCATCCCTATCATTAACATTCAGCCTTAGAAGTATTTTAAACAAGCAAACCTTTATTCGAATAAACCTTTACTCTTTCCAATTTTGTTAGACAGGCCTCACAAAAGGAACTTGTTAAACAGTATAAACTCGAACTCTATCTTTCGATAACTCGAACTGTCACTAACTCGAACTGTCACTAACTCGAACTGTCACTCATTGGAACTGTTTGAACAGCATCCTTATATTTATACTTACTTATCTGTCAGCAAATCACAAAAGAGTCGATCGAAAACTTAGTAAAGCAGTAAGTTAGACAAAACAAAAATTGTATAGGAGGAATAAGTACTAAGTGCTATGTACCATTAGCGCAGATGAGATAGCCTTTATACCAACAGGACCAATCCCCCGGTATTGAAGGTGAATCTCTTCGTTTTCCATGTGCTTAAGGAAATATGAAACTGGAGTTGTATTCAGTTTGTTGCAAGCTTCAAAGTATGCATTCCGTCCTGACGCATCAAATACCTCCTTTTTATCTGAAACGCAAACAATTGAAAATAAGGTACTAAACAAAAAAAAGCAAAACAAAAATTCTTCTCGATCAACCTCGAACCAAGAACCCACATTTTTCTCTCACCGTTTTCCCATATTACGAAAACACAAAAAAGCTCTAAGAACTAAGTTAAATTTCAGTGTAAGGTTAACCTGATATCTCGATGTCTGTGTCGTACTCGTCATCGCTACATACAAGATTTTCAGTGGCGATTTCATCCCTGCTCGCTTCCTCTTCTTCCAACAACGTGTTATCTTCAACGATGATAGACGATACTTCAGGACTGTCAAATGTTTCTATTACAACACTGACCTATGATGAAAAAAATATTCAGGTCACACCTTGGTACAAAAATGGTTAACGGAGCAGCGTTGTCCAAATGAATCACCCACCATATTCTCAAAGAGCCTATTTGAATACTATGAATATTCTTCACAATCCTGTTACCCTATAGAATTCTAATAAAACTACACTCTTATAATAATAGAAACAATACGAACAGTTCAGCTTCAGTGTTGCCGAAATTTGACTTGACTTCAGGCATGTTGCTTTTTTCAAACCAAAGAAAATTACTCGAGATCTAATCTTATTTAATCTATTTTTATAAACATATTGGTATAACATAGTTCCTATTACCAATTGTACTGATTTCCCGAAAGGCCTACTTTTCCATTAAAGCTGCTATCGATATCAAGGCCACTTTAGAATGATAGCCACTCGAAATAAGGTGAACAAAGTTATTCAGTGAATGCAGGGATATGTTTTTGGGGATATACGAACTTACCAGCGACATCGTTGTTGTCTTTCTTTTCGATTCTACATGTTGGAACTTCTTGACGTCAAATTAATAAGATTTTGACGATGACGTCAAAGGACTGACGATATCACTATCGCACTGTGCTCATATCCGATTGCAGCGGAAATTCAATCCACGGCAAATGCTCTCTGGGAAAAAATCGGAAAAAATCGGGGAAAATGTATAAAAGTAGAGACTGGGCACACTAACGCTTATCGAATCGGGACAGAAATTGTCTCAACTCTAGTGATATGAAATATCAGCTACAGAGTATATGCAAATACAGGCAAGTTCAACTCCAAATGACCCGTAAAATAAAAGAAAGTTTCTGATTGTACAGTATATGATCAAACTGCAATTTTGGGAGTCGTATTAGCGCAAAACTCGTTTCCTCTATGTAAAACCAAAAATAAAACGAACTTGTATTCAGAAAAAAAATTGTCGATAGTTTAAGTGGAAACATAATATTTGCATCATCTCAGCATTTTATTCTCGTAGTGTTATCACGAATCTATTTGGTGTATATGGCGGAAATTTGTATCGGTGTGAGCTGTTGGTGATACTAAGGGGGTGTTCACATGGAAAAAAATTAGCCCGGCAAAGCGAGCTGGCTCGGTTCCGAGATCTCGGTGCATAAAAGCGAGATCTCGGCAAACTGAGCTATGCATTTCTCATGTGAACACATGTTGAATTTTATGAGACTTCGATAAAAAAAGGTGAGATCTCGGCAAACCGACCCAGCCCGCTTTGCCGGGCTGATTTTACCCATGTGAACACCCCCTTAGACTGACGTATTACAAAACCCGATCTGTACAGTTCACAACCTAGAACCCAGGGCACTTTTTTTCTTCTGTTTTATCTATTGTATCGAAAAGATAAGGCAAACACCCTGATTAGAAAGTTTCCTTTCTTTCGAATGATATTGATTAACTTCAACACAAAAAATAAGCCACCTGCACAATGCTATTTCTATTTCACAAAAAACTATAAAAGGAAAAAGTGATGAAGATATTGGCTAGTCATCACCTATGGGAAAATCATCAACAAGTCATTGCGACAACGAATGAATCATTGAGTGTGCATTTCTGTAAGGTGAGAAAAAGGGCGAACGCTTTTTGCATCTTTCTGCAAAAAGCGTTCGCCCTTAAAATAGAATGGGCGCTAAATGAAATATTATTCCTACTTAGGTTGTAAACATTCCGTCGTGAAATCGATAGCTCGGTGTTATTTGGTTTAACGAAAACTTCCTTATTTCGGAGCAAATTTTCTCATTTTGTCCCAAAACAAAGCATTTCTCATAATAATTTCCAATTTCGATAAAACAGTACGCTTTACCACAGTTTATTAAATTCTATAAACTGTGGCTTTACTGACAAGTCATAAAAAGTTCTTTCCTCTTTCTTTGTATAAACTATGCTTGATAAAATCTCCTATATGGAACTATTCTAAGCTCAAAACGCTCTTAAGAGCAGGGCACGTGATGTTTTGAGAAAAATACTTTTCTCTGGATTTTCGAAGCCAAAGAGCTGATGAAAAGTAAAATTAGATATGAAGAACAAGTATTATTTCTTCGACTTAAGCTGAGGAAATATAAAGCTTTTTTTATCACAACGCAGCAACTTCATGATGTGCTGTGTGAAGATCAAAGTTTCAAACGTGCTGCAATTGTAAAATTTGCATCAAAAATATGTTGCAAAATATTATATGCTTTTCCAACAAAAATGATAATTTTGCAGCATGATTTCCTTATGGCTCATGTGTACAGCAAAATTCTGTAGCAATTTTATGCTATTTTCGTACAAAACATATTCCAAAGAAAACACTGAACTGTGTGTATAGGGAATCAATGTCGCTAAAAGTAGACCTCATAACTGAAAAAATGAAGAAAAATCATTAAAGCATCAATGATCTCGCTTAAGCAAGTTTGCTCAGCTACACCAACATCTAAAAAGTTCCATAAAACCCATGTGTTGCACGCATGAATTGCTTTGTACCTCAAAACTGCACCCTCCATTAATTTTGAAGCCCAGATCAGTTTTCAAAATGCCGAAAATCATTGAGCGTGCAGATTTTTGATGCTAAAAGAAGAAAACTGCTACCTTTTGAACGAAGAATAGAAATTGAGTGTAGCTGCTTGCAAGAAAAAGCTGCTTTCAAGAATCATACGAAATGGATGCTATTCTCAAGTGGATTTTGCTTACTTTATTATGCAAACGTATTATATGTCAATGTGGTTCAACTTGTCAAGACGAATGTTTAGTATTTCACAACAAGTATCGCATGAATCACAACGTTACCCTACTCACGTATGACCATCAACTTTCAGAAAAAGCACAAGCGTGGGCGGAAAAAGGACTCCTCGAAAGCTCCCCATTGGCTAAAGATGGGGAGATTGGAGAATGTTGGGCGTGGGGGAATATATTCCCCTCGTGGAAAGCTGTCATAAAAACGTGGCATGATCAAGAGAAGAATTATGATTGGGTGAATTTTCGATCAAGAAACAATGAAAAAGTGGGCTGCTTTCAACAGCTTGTTTGGGCAGGTGCAAGAAAGCTTGGGTGTGGAAAAGCAATGATCAATGGTTTACCATTCTATGTGGCCCAGATGGATGTTTCTGGCGTAGTTAAAAGAACGATTTTGAATCATGGAAGTTACAATGTTAAAAAACCCATACAAGAAGATATTCACTGGTTTGACGGTGACTGGGACCTGTTGCTAGGTGACATGCATCGTCATACATCAAAACAATTTTAAGATGGCGCTGTTGTACTGGTAAAAAACCGTGAATTGTTCCGATGTTGATCATTTAGAAGAATGTGAATAGTTTGACATTTAAGCTTTTGTAAAATTTTTATATAACGCAGTTTTGTTATCACGTTTAAAAATCAGGAATAAATAAATAAATAAATAATCAGGAATAAATAATAGCTAGATAATTAAAGGAGCATTCTGTTGTTAATTAACGGAAAACATGCACAAGCAAGTATAAGCTCACAAGCAAATTACGAATTGAATTGCTGATAACTGCGAGCAAGTGAATTACGGGTAACGTCGTCAAATACACATTTTTTGGTGATTATCAAATTTGGCGCAAACCTTCCAATTAGCACACACTTAGTATATGCTTTTACCCTATTAGTCAAGAGTTACCTTATTACTCAATACTGACATGACATTCTTATGCTTAACATATTTTTTAAGAACACAAACGAAAAGATATGATGAAATATTCAGTTTTTAATGATACCGCAATGCTCCCTCTTGAATAAAAGCCCACCCTAGAACCTCGATATTTCGAGGCATAACTGTACTACGCGGATAAAAACCCAACAGAGTTTGTTTTGATGGTTAAAAATTTTGATAAAAAAAGGTCAATAAACAATGATCAACGTTCTTCAAAGTATCAACTTAAAATCAAAAAAGTTAAACTCACCAACTTTGGGAAGAATATAAACAATTTTGGAGTAACCACATGAATTTTTGCCTTATTGAGAGGAATGCCACAGAGAACAAACTTTTATGCTTATCTTTTTTATTGCAGTGCTTGCACAAAAACTGAAGAGTGTTTATGTCTTTACAAAAGAATCATTTCAATGCCATCGAAATCGTCTAACTTGACATAATCGTCTGTTCCATCAGGAAACAAGATTCGGTATTCGGAAAAAATTTACCTCTCAAAATTTCTCAGTTTCTTAGAATAGAGTGAGCTTACTACATAGTTTCTTAGGTTTCCGAGCTCGAGCGACTAGAGTTTCTTATAAACTGGTTTCTTATAAAAAAAATACGTGTAGCTTACTGGAAAAAACATTTTCGTAATATTGGAATATGATTATTGTTGAATTCCAACAGGTGTTAAGGATCTCATTCACAATGGAAATGGAAAAGTCGAAGTTAAGATTTGCTTTCATAACAAATGTTGCTATATTGTTTTATATTTCCATTGTTGCGTAGTTATGATTGTACGCAATAAGATATTTTATCTATTGTTTCTGATTCTTTTGTTTGCCAAACAATCTAATGAACTTCAGCCTTTTTTGTAAAATAATTCAGAGAAAACACGGAGTTGCCTTAAACAACGCAAATGTACTTTATAAATTGTGGTCGTGCCTTATTGCGTTTCCTTTTTAAAAAAGGCCAGGGTAAGTTAATTTTTTTAACACCAGTTAAAAGACGGAGCAGTTTTTTACTTGGGGAAAAAAGCTTTGTTTTAACTTAATTCTAAAATAGATCAAAACAATTGTGATGCTCAACCAATCATCGCCAGTGATTCCATTCATCGACCAATCATGGTCCATAACACCAAGGAAGACAAATATTGCTATTACGCTTATCTCAACATTGCATCTACTGCTATATACTTTCTCCTCCATGCTCCTTCAAACATTTTAACAGTTATACTTGTATCGCCAATGTGTATTCGCTGACTGTTCAATCAAAGTGTTATCTTGTTGAGTCTCTTGAAAAGGAAACCTAAGTTCAATAATTGAAATTGCTCCATTGTTCGCCAGATGAATCAAAACCAGCAATACATCTGCAAGCTACAACACGTCCAATCTCATCTCACCAACTGTGAAGAAATTTAGTATAAGCAACCCAACCAACCCATCATGAGAAGTGCTTCATCTGAGGAGAAAGCGATCATGTCAAAACCAATGACCCAAAAGGATCAATGCTCATTCAGTACTTATCGCTTGATCAATTTGTTCAGATGACTCAACGTTTCAATACTTTGAGAAGCATGGTTTGTGCATTCAATACTTTCACAATAATGAGGGATTCGTTAAAACAACGTATTATTATAAGAGAGTTTTACTGAAAATAAGAATAATTTGTTCGATGTATAATGAGGAATGTTCTAAACACCATCTTAGCTAAAAGGAGGCTCTATACTGTATACGTACTTCAACTCAGAAATTTCTGAATCATCTCGAATAATTCTAAAGAACGTATATCCGCCATATTTAGAGACCTTACGCAACTGGACGAGAAACTTGTGGAGGGCGAATAGTCATGTCGTGTGTTTGGACCTGTGAGGCCAATTTGTATGCCTGCATAAATAAAGAGGTTGATGTACAATAGGCGAAAAGGTACATGCCCTTGAATTCCAGTCGATTGCTGTGCCTAGTCTTATCTTAAATCTGATGAAGGCAAGGGACATGAGTAGATATAAAGTGGGGCTTCTACATCACCTCTGACGTCACAACCTCAAGAACCAATCAGCGTTAAGAATAAGAACCAATTAAATCTAATTATTTTAATTACTTTCACTAATAAATAGCATAAGCTCGTTTTCAAAGTTTATTCTCGCAAATCTTACAACATTCAAGATGGAAGTTGGACAAGCTGATACTGTCGCTGCTGTTAAGCAACATTATGAGTCCACTAAATGGCATTTCAAAAGTATTTCTAGTGAAAAAATCGTTTACGCTCGAGATGAAGATCCTGACGATACAATCATTATACGTTGTCTCTATCCTGCTATGAAAGAATATAACAAAGTTTTTGGATTGAAAGGTGTTTCACATGTTCATCTTTTGTTTGCGGCAATTTTAAAGATAATGAGTAAAAATTTGAAAGAATTGAAAAATCTAATTCGTTACGTAAAATTCGAGGATCTACAACAAGTCAAGAATATGTATACGTTAATGGAAGATATAGCAAGCAATTGTGTCGTATCAACTAACGATAATGGAAGTGATTCGATTCAGCTTAAAATGGAGGATGGAACATACATTGCAATTCAACTCACAATGAAAGCAGACTTTCCTCAATTAATCTTAACCAATCACGATGTCAATGGAAAATTCATTACTGGCATCTATTTGTTTATTAATGACGGAATCAATCTGTTGAAATATTTGAACACTCGATTTCAATTTCATACTTCAGACTTGCTTAAACATGTTCAGAAAAGAAAACACGATCTTGTAAATGACAACTTTTTTTAATTGTTATTATATGTATGGATAATTAGTAAGAAAATAAACTATACAAAGTAGCTAATTGATTTCGTCTTTCATCCTGTTTTATAATGTCCATACGGAATTGAACTAATTCCATCCTTTAATAAATATCGTTTATCATCATATGCCGACAAAGTTGTTTTGTTTTGACAAATGGTGAAAATTAAATGTTTTTGTGATCGAATACCATTCATCCTATGCATGTATTTCACATTTCCAAACAAACAATCGTAATAATCCTGATGTGATATATATTTCTTGATGACGTATTTCTTCACACCTTTTGCTTTCGTCATAGTTTTTTTATCGAATTCTAGTGAATACATTTTTGCTCGTAAACCAATAAATTCTCGCATTAAACATCCATTCAATTCGTCTTTCATCTTTCCAATCACCTTTTTGTTTTTCGTTGAGTAACACTTATGATCTCGTGAATAGCCGCTAAAATCGAACAGGTCTTGATCTCTCAACATATCAGCATACAAGTCATCAGTTTGAATTCGATAAGCGAGTGAATCCGTATCGGTAAACAACAGTTTCGATTGATCATCAGGATACTTCACTTTAACATATTGATAATGAAATCGATACATGAGGACTTTACTCAAATCCAAAACAGCCAAACCAGTATAAATCGGTCGATTTAAAATCAAATTCGCCTTTGCACGTTCCACAGCCACCAGATTTTCATGAAAAACTTTAAATGATTTAAAGGTAGGTTGAGCAGCCAATTTCTTCAACTGATGATCACGTTTTACTAAATCTACAACTCGACGATTACGTAAATTCTCCATGGTTTTCCCAAACATGGAATTGTTCATTAGTTTAAAAAAGTCCTTCTCGAATTCGTTTCTAGCAGCGGTACGTTTAGTCGTATTAAAGTCAATATACTTTTTCAACCATGGTGATTGATTAAACATTAAAACACGATGGATTTTCGTAACCTTTAGTCCCAATTCGACATACAACTGTAAATTACGATAATGGATGATATACTTTTCTTTGTTGTTGAGATTTGGTATCAGTTTTGGTACGGTTTCTTTTATTGTTGGCTTAATCGGTCCAATGAACGGATCTTGTTCATTCATTTTTCTCAATTGATTGATTGACTTACGTTCTTGTTCTTCCAATATCTGTAGCTGCTTCGTTGACAACATTTCCGGTTTGACTGTCATTCGTTCAGGTGCCAATGGATAATCACTATGAGCATCATGTAACTCTTCGGGATATTCCAAATCCACTTCCAAAATATATCCCTGATCACTGTCCTCTTCCACATTCTTCCAGTCAAGGTTTTCAATTTCTTCCTCTGTCATCCACGTAAATGCTCCAGTTGGTAAGTACTGACACATGGCCCATCCATACAAGTTGTTAGCATCCCAGTAAATCCAATGTTCATTCGGTTTACTATCATCATAATTCGGAAGATCGGGTAGATTCGCGTGTGCATAACGATGACTGATGACAGCCACTCCTCCACGAATACCACTTTCAATAAACAAATGCATATCGATATCGGTCAACAATTCCAATTGAATGTTGGTCATTTTCAAAGCAGCTTGCCAAGCCAATCCAGGTGATGTAAAACAATGTGCTGGATCCAAATTGTAATACGTCATACACATGTCTCTAAACGCTTCAAAGACGTCAGCCAGGAGTAGAACATCTGTCAAGAGATATACATTATGATAATCATGCATATCACGACATTCAAACTTCTCGAAAACGTTTTTCGCATGTTCATAGTCCTCATTACTGATTCCTTCCTCTGTCAAACTACTATAAAAATGCTCTTTGCTAGGTAATTCTGTTTCTTCCATTTTTTCCCACGAGTCCATATATTCGTATGGATAAACACCTTTACGTGTAAGAAGTGCTAATTGTTCGTTAACAGCTTCTTTCATTTCGTCATCGAGTTGCGGTACTTTGTAAGGATCATTACGATAATCATGTTGTTCTTCTTGTTCGTTTTGATCATAATCATCATCATCATCATCATCATCTTCATCATCATCATCTTCATCTTCATTCTCGTTATCCATATCATCTTCAATATTGTTTGATCTGTCCTGCTCATCAAATTCTTGTCTAGCTATTGATATTAGATTTTCTAAAATTTCTTGATCTAATGAATCATCTAATTGAACGTTGCTTTCGACATCTAACGAATCATTCATGTTACTATCTTGCGATGATAGCGCATCTCGAACGTCATTCTCGAGAAATTTTCGTGTTTCAGGATAATCTTCCAAATTGTCAACTAATTTCGATAACGATGTCTGCATGAATTGACAACTGTCGATAAACGTGACTCCGCCAACACTAAACGATGTATATTTTTCATCGGTATTCGGGATACAAGACACATCACCATGACGAGGTTTCACTGCACTAAGGATGAGATGAGCATCATAATTTTTCAGATTGTGAATCACGCAAGGTATTTTCACACGCTTAGGATTGATACGATATTGTAGATTACATCTCATGTGAGCAGTCCCTCTGAATTTTCCAGTGAGATGACAATGATCGCGAGCTTTCTTTTCATCAGACTTAATTTCTTTCTCACACAAATAGCATGTGGTACATCTATTGTGTGCTCTCCACTGCTCAGGTGTCAATCGTTCCATCGGTATCTTTTTTTGTAGGATTTGGCGTATTTCTGTAGCTTGAAGTTGCACCGTATCCAGAAAGTGCTCTGCAGCATTTTTTCCACAATACAACTTTGGAGATTCATAAAATCGTTTATCTGTACACACAGTATGTAATGCATAACCACAAGCTTCATGTTTCTGGTATTTTTCTGTCCATGGCATATCATCGTTTTGTCGTTCTTGTTCGCACTTTACCAACAAACTTTCAAAATCAGCATACATGACAAAGGGTAATCTCAGTTGATACTCAATCTTTGTAAACTTGATGATATCTTTACCACTACCCTGCACTGGTACTGTCACTTTTTGCGCACCATGTAACTGACATCGTTCGATATGTTGATCAAGTACGTCTTGTGTTGTACAAGCATGTGTACAATAAGAACATATGAACTTTTTAACTTTGTGCTTAGTGATTTGAGAACCAACTAGTGCACTTAAATTTCGGATCAGTGCATAATGTCCCTTTTCACCATCTGCATAATACAACAAATCCACATGACGATCAGAAATAACATTTCTACTAATACGGAGCGGAAACACGACTTTCTCCTCGAAACCATAAACGTTTACACTCAAGTTATTCTTTCGCTCCACTTTATCAATGTCCTTGATTGATACAGGATATTCAATACCATGCATGTCCAATTCATTTTCATAAGGTGTGTACTTAGATACTCGGTTAGCGTTTTTGGACCAGTGAACTGGATGTAACTTTGCGAGAATACACCATAAGAAACATTTTTCATCCTTGTTTTCGATATTTAAAACAGCTTTCTTCACCTTAATATGTTTCGGAAGGGGTATCCACGAAGATGCTCTCAAAGGATCATAATGTACTATCCCTATATAAAGAACAAAAAGTTAGATGACATCATCTATCAAACAACGTATAAGTAAGAAAAGTAAAATTCAAATTTACCTAAATCAACATGCATAAAATGATGTACAACCCAACCACTACCATTCCTTTGAAATTCATCAATTTGTTGCATCAACTGCGTATAGGCTGTATTGATATATGAATCCAGCTCATCATCGTTTAAGGCTGTAAACACTTCCGATCGAAACGTGACTGGTGGATCTGTAAGATCAGTTTTGTCTTTCGCTTGAAAAAATACCAACTTCAACGTGTAATAGTATTTGATGCCTTTAGTACGTTGAATTTCTCCATTAATGACTGAATTGAAGGTTTTCATGACATTTAAAAGACGATTGAGTAAATCTAGCTGGTTATTCGTATCCAACTCTTTTCGATACGTCATGGCTGTACGCTTCAAAGTCGATTGAACAAGCTGAGGTGCTTTCCACAATTCTAGATGCTCAGTAGATCCACCTTGCTGATTGATTGTTTCAACACGCACACGCTTGGGATTATATTCATCCAATGACATTTGTTTCATTTTCCTTTTACCAGTAGTTGATGGTATGTCCATACATCTTCGTTCGTGTAGTTGTTTAGTATTTTCACGCTCGAACAGTTTTTTACATCGACGACATTGAAAACGTTTCAATCGAGATTCACAAATCTCTACATGTCGTTCAAAATTTTCCATTGACAGGAATGTGCGATTACACTTTTCACATTTGTGATGATCTTTAACTGGCATTACATCACAATCTAACGGTTCAGACTCCAACACCATCTCTCTATCGGTCTCTTGAAACAACTTCTCCAGCTCTAACTCTGACATCATCTCTTTGTCTGTTTCTTGGAACAGCTCCTCTAATTCATCTTCTCCTTTTTTCTCTTCAACAATATAACAATCAGGTGAAGATGTTTCAAAATCAACTGGACAAATACAATCCATTAGAAATTCATCAATATCAAAAGAATTATCGATATCAGTATTATTTGTCGGCATGTATTTGAAGAGATCTGCCAAAATTTCATCCAAGTTGATGTCCTAAATAATTATAAAAGTGAAAAACAGCTTTTTTAAAAAGTTGTAAAGGTTTTTAAAAAAGTGAAAAACAGCTTTTTTAAAAAGTTGTAAAGGTTTTTAAAAAAGTGGAAAAGCTTTTCGAAAAAGTTGTAAAGGTTTTTAAAAAGTGGAAAAGCTTTTCGAAAAAGTTGTAAAGGTTTTTAAAAAGTGGAAAAGCTTTTCGAAAAAGTTGTAAAGGTATTGTAAAATTAAAGAAAATTACCTCGGTTATTGTGTTATGCTCAATTAAAATGTGTTCATTACACATTTCTTCACTGATAAATTCTAATCCACAAACACAGCATTGAACAGTAGCCATCTTTATTTAAATCTAAAACGAGATGTTCCTCACTTGAAATTTTTCAAGAAATGAAAGGTAGTACAAACGTTTTCACTTGTTTTATACACATTTATAGTGATTTCATGTAAAAAGTACTGAATTTATAATGATAACATGTAAAGTATCACATTTAAATCTATTTTATCAGCGTAAATCAGTCATGCGTGTCAGTTGAATGTTAATCATCATGGAAGTAACATTAAAGCATCCATTTAGTATGTTAGTTGCTGGTGGTCGTCAAGTTGGAAAAACAGAATTTACAAAAAACCTATTACGTTATGCAGAACAATTAATTCATCCACCTCCACAAAGAATCGTATGGTGTTATGCAAAACATCAGCCTGAATTATATCAAACACTTATGGAAATCAATACGAATATAGAATATGTTGAGGGAATTCCTTCACAACTTCATGAGATGTTTGATCGTAATCAAAGAAACTTGATCATATTAGATGACATGATGGATGAAGCCAACGAAGATAAACGCGTTTCACAACTATTCACTCGTGGACGACATGATAATATGTCAGTTATTTTTCTTACACAGAACCTATTTCATAAACAACAGCGTTGTATCAGTTTAAATTCAGATTACATGGTAATTTTCAAAAATGCTCGAGATAAATCACAAATTCTCCATCTTGCCAAGCAATTCATGCCTACAAATTCAAAATTTCTTATATGGGCTTACAAAGATGCAACACAAAAACCATTTTCTTATTTACTTCTTGATCTAACACCAACAATGGATGATAAATATCGAGTGAGAACAAATATATTCCCTCATCAAAATCCACAATTTGTATACATTCCTAATAAAATGATATAACTAACATTCAAAACTTCATTTCATGCTAGAACATCAACGTGTACGGATCGATATGACCAAACGCATTACAAAAAATTTGGAACTGTTAAAAGCACTTAAACATTGTAGTGGTGCTGAACAAAAACAGTTTCTTAGAACAGCTCGACCTGAATTGATAAACACCATTTGTGATTGTATTCACAACGTTTTAAAAGGAAACGTACCTATTACAGATCATCAGAGGAAGAAATTACAAACAAAGAAGAAAGTACTCAGAGAATTGGTTAAACGAAAGAATAAAACAGCTCAAAGAAAGAAATTGTTAGTTCAACACGGTAACGGCTTCTTAACAAACATTCTCGGTACTGTCATTAACGCATTAGCAGGTCTGTAAAAATGGATGTGGGGAAAAAATATGTTGTTATTTCACAAGAAGAATACGAACGACTTAAAAGTGGAAAAGTTATTATGCATCAACCAACTCAAACTAACATGCAGAAATCTGAAATGGAAATGAAAAATGTTTGGCAACGTGACATTCCTATTGATGAAAAAATACGTTTGTTTACTGAAGAATTAAACAATTTCAAAAGTCGTTATGAAGAACTCATCAAACCTAAACCTATCGAAGTTGTTATGAAGAAAACAGAACAAGCTCATGAGACGAAAGAACGAGATTTATTAAAACCAAAGAAAGTAGAACAAGATGTCATTATAGAATCACTTCCGAAAACCATAAAAAATGATGGAAAACGATTGTTAAGTTATTTAAAATCACATCCAGATGTTGTTCGCTGGAATGATGATGGTGAAATTGTATTTTATGATAACGTCATTCATGGTACGGACGTTGCTGATTTGTTACGTTATGCACTATCAAATAGAAAGTTTGTAAATCTTCCAGCGAATCATAAAACAATATTTCAACAAGTGCTAAGTGACTTGTCAGTACCCAAAACATGGATTAAAAACAAAGAATCAATGGATCAAATGATGGAAACTCCAAAAAAGAGACAAAAAGCAATGAAATGGGACTCTTCTACTTATAGATAAATTGTATCATAGTTGTTTTTGTTTGTTTGAAGTACGTTCAAAAAACGCAAATTCTATGTAAGCTTTCAATGTAAAAAGATACCATCATAAAACCTCAGTCAAGCAAAAACAAAATAAATAGAATTGATTGTAAAATATGAATTCATTTATCGTCTGACTGTGTTTGAAGAATGCCGTCCTTAAAACTTCGTGTGCGAAACTTATTAAAACGTTGTCGATGTATCATTGCATGTTGTGGTTCTGAAATAGTTATCAAAGATAGTCAGATTGATGGCAAGCCAAAAAACTCAGACAGAAAAGAATACATTGATCATGTACTACAAAAGTTGTATTATTCTCTTGACTCACCCTATGCATTTACAAGTAAGGAAAAATTAATTCAAGAAGGCAAGAAAAAGTCTCTGACACGAAATGAAGTTGAGAATTGGTTACAAGAACAGTTATCCTATACGTTACATAAACCTGTGCAATTAAATTTCCTGACACGACCTGTGGTTGTTTATGATATTGACGAACAATGGCAACTTGATTTGGTTGATTTATCTAAACTTTCGAAATACAATGCTGGATACAAGTATCTGTTAGTATGTATTGATGTCCTTAGTAAATATGCATGGATAGAACCACTGAAGACAAAAACAGGAAAAGAACTAAAAGAAGCTATTCAAAAGATATTTCTATGTGATAAACGTCAACCGAAAATGATTCACACTGATAAAGGCACTGAATTCCTGAATTCTTTAGTTAAAGGAATGTTAAAACAAAAAAATATTAAATTGTTTACAACTAACAGCGAAAGAAAAGCCAGTGTTGTTGAGCGTCTTAATCGAACGATGAAGGGGATCATGTTTAAATATTTCACAAACGAAAACACAAGAAAATATATCAATGTCTTACCTGATCTTGTAAAAAGATATAATAGTTCGTATCACCGTTCGATAAAAATGAGACCAATGGATGTTACTAAAGACAATGCTTTGCAAGTATGGATTAACTTGTATGAAGGTCGTCTTTTACCAATTACTAAAAACCAAAAGGAATTAAGTCTTAACGATACAGTTCGCATCAGTGTAGAAAAAGCACCATTTCAAAAACGTTATGAAGAATTATGGACAGAAGAGATTTTTCTTATATCTCACAAGATCAATGGTAATCCCATCACTTACAAATTGAAAGATCAAGCAGATGAGGCTATAAAAGGCACGTTTTATTATCAAGAACTTCAAAAGGTCGTTGAACCTTCTACGTATCGCATCGAGAAAATCATACGTAAGAAAAGAACAGTTGATGGAAAACTTTTATATTACGTAAAGTGGAAAGGATATTCAGATAAATTTAACAGCTTTGTAACTGCTGAAGATTTGAAGAAATTATGAATCATCAATTTTATGTGGTTCTTCCTAGTAACAGTTCTATGAAACTCTATCCAAGCAACACCTGCTCTCACTTTCGTGTTAATCTCTCCACTATGCTTGACATTAACCCAACACAATGGGAAGTTGGACTATCAGAAATACAATTCCCTGGTACATTTGAGAATATACGAAAAAATAAAAATCGAATTATATTTCATGTGTATGGTATGGATTATGAAGTTGACATTCCTATAGGATATTACAAAGAAACCAAACATCTCACGACTGCTTTACATCGCATACAAACCGAACTTGACTTTGAATGTGCAGTTTTCAATTATGATGATATCACTCAAAAAACAACTGTCAGAACTTATTTGCCCGAAAATTATCACGTAAGACTATTAAACTCAGATGTTGCTCGCTTTTTGGGATTTGAACCAAACACAGTAATATCAGATGAATTAACATCTCCATATCAAAGTTCACCTCATAATGGATTACATACCTTGCTGGTTTACTCGGATCTGATACAAAATCAATTCGTTGGTGATGTGAAAGCTCCTCTCTTGCGGTCTGTTCCTATTAATCAAAACAAAGAACATTATCATTGCATCATGTATGACCGTCCTCATTTTCTACCTTTGAGTAGAGGATCTATTCAAACAGTAGAAGTCAATATAAGAGATGACGCAGGAGATTTTATGTCATTTACATCTGGACGAGTGATCGTGACGCTTGTCTTCAAAAGAAAATCTGCAAAATTTTATGATGATTAATTATCGTATTCAACCAATGTGGCAGTATGGAAACGGTACAAATGTGTTTAAAGGACCAACATTACAAAAAGGCTATGGACTTGGTGGATTATTCAAAGGACTAGCTCGAAGTTTCGCTCCTGTCCTGAAACGTGGACTTGTAAGCGCAGGAAAGCATGTACTTAAAACTGGAATGGATGTTTTAGAAGATGTTTCACAAGGTACAAACTTGAAAGAATCTCTTAAGAATCGATCTATGCAAAACGCGAAGAGTGTTATTAAAGAGCAAGTGAGTGCTTTAAAAGGTGGTACAAAACGAAAAAGAGTCAGTCCTACGAAGACTTCTAAAGTGACAAGACGTATTAAAAGACAAAAGGTGGATATTTTCGATTAAAAAATGGAAAAAAACGGAAGTCATTTGGAATGCACACTCTCGGATACGGATTTGTTCACTCCCTCGTTTATACAAAGTGATATTCAGCATGGATTTTATGAAGAAATTTTTCCAATCTCTCAGTTGGATGATAGCGGACCGATAGAGTTTTCTATAGAAAATGCCACGGATAAATTTATTGATGCTGCTAATACCTATCTCAAAATGAAAATTAAAATCATCAAAGCAGATGGAACTAATATTGTCGTAGATGAAAACGTTGCTCCAATTAATTATCTGATTGCTAGTTTGTTTAGTCAAGTGGATGTAAAGCTTGGTGGATGCATGATTTCAAGTTCTAGCAATACCTACTCTTATCGTGCAATGTTAGAAACTCTACTTAATTTTGGACCAGATGCGAAACAATCACAACTCGAAATGGGATTATATTGTAAAGATGTAGCAGGACATTTAGAAAGTACCAATCCAGCGGAAAATGTCGGTTTTAGAGAAAGAATGAGTTATTTTACAGAAAGCAAAGTGGTGGAACTTTGTGGACGAATTCATCATGATATTTTTCATCAAGGGAGATTAATCATCAACTCTTTACCGTTGAGAATTACTTTACATAGAAACAAAAATGATTTTTCGTTAATGTCTGGAGCAGAAAATCCACAATACAAAATCGTAATTACAGAATCTGTGTTACGTATACGAAAAGTTCAATTGACACCACACAAGTTTATGGAAATTCAACAAAATCTCGAAAAAGAACCTATAGTGTATCCCTTGAATCGTGCAGATGTGCGTATGCACTCTGTTGCTGCTGGTCTTACTTCACTCAATTGGGATAATGCATTTCAAGGACAATTACCAAACCGTGTTTTTATTGGAATGGTGGATAATGTGAGTTATACAGGACGATATAATCGCAATCCTTTCAATTTCAAACACTTTTCAGTAAGCAAACTGGGAGTATTTATAAATGGAGAATCTCTACCTGCTCAACCTATGAGATTTAATTTTGAACAAGATCATTATTTGGAAGGTTATCATAGTTTATTCACAGCAACTGGTAAATCAGGTCATGATGAAGGAATTGATATAAATAGAAGAGAATATAAAAACGGTTATACGTTATTTGGATTTGATGTTTCACCAGCTACGTGTCATGGAGGACATCAAGAAATTGTGAAAAGAGGAGCACTTCGAGTTGAAATTGAATTTTCCGTGCCACTTCCGAATACGATTACTGTGTTATTGTATGCAGATTTTGATAATTCATTGTCGGTGGATAAAGCGAGAAACGTATTGAAGAACTATTAAAAAATGAACACTAAAGAACTGCGATGTATGTTAACGCATGACTCGAAAATCCGAAAATTACTTATAGACGTTTTTGCTTTGGATCAGTTTAAAGAGTTTGTTAAAAGAAATCAACTTGTAAATGGAATATATATCGTAAACAATCAAGAATCTTCAAAAAGTGGAGAACATTGGTTTTTAATTTATGTAAACGAACACTATGTTAATTTTGTGGATTCTTTTGGTAAATCACCTGAATTTTATAAAGTTTACGATGAACTTTACTGTGAAAAACCTATTCTACAAAATACTGTACAAATACAATCGAGTTTTGCTAATACTTGTGGTGGTTATTCGATATTCTTTAGTTTTCATTTTGCAAGAGGAAAAAATCTAACACAAATTCTTAGTTATTTCACTAACGATTGTCAAATGAATGATGAACGAATTAGAAATTTTATTTTTAAGGTATTTCCAGGACACTTTTGTAACTTTATTTCTGAAGAAAAAAAACATTTACCTTGATCGTCTCTTTCGAATGAATGTAACAGAAAAGAGAGTGAAAATGAAATGCGAGAATTTTTATAGCATAATTGAATGTCGGAACTCTACAAAGAGTATCATGAGAAAACTATAAAAGCACTGTTAACAAGTTGGGGAATTGAATAGAGTAAAAATAATTATGATAAGACAACAATTGTTATTCTAAAAAATATACGTAAAATACACGCACGTGTGAAATAAATATCTTTTTATTAGATAAAACACTCCAGGTGTAAATGATTATAAAAGTTTTAGGAAAATAAATTACAAAGGTAATTACTCAAATGATAAACAATACAATGTAAAAGTGCCGAAATATGTCCAGTTAATGATGATGTACGTGCGTATGAAGGAATCCATGAAGAAGTGAACATATAACAATAACCCAGTCCCTTTTGATAATCCATGTAAAATCGACCGTATGCATTGTGAAGAACAAAGTGTTTATAAGTCGTTTTCGACATTCTTGCAAGGAAATCATGTCTAATACCCATATCGGGATGCTTTGTTAAAATCTCATCAAATGGAATAATTTCATTTAAATAGGCATAACCTAAAAATTGATAAACGAGCGTAGTATTAAGTTGTCGTATGCTAAGTTCTGGATGTCGTTCTTTTTCTATTTGTATAATTTCTGTAATACAAACCGATTGTTGAAACATTCTTTAAGAGTTGGATTATATAAACAATGAGTATATGACAAATTTATTTATTTATTTCTAAAATGATAAACAATTACAATTCATTTTCAAACCATTCATTGAAAGAATAATAAACATTAGAGAGAGATTCACATAAAAGTTCTTCCACGCTTTGAAGTCATTCGGAATCATCATAAAGTTGTTCTTTGCTTATAAAGTCTTTGCATTTCAAGCGTTTTGCACAAAGTTCATTACTTTTCATAAAATCTACCATATGGAATAGATTATAGAAATTGTCGAAAATCAACTCCTCGATAGATTTCATCACGCAGTCGTGTTGTAGTTGAGATGGATGATCGATTTCACATCCATAACACTTTACTGTTTGCATAAACAACGTTTTCGTTTCTCGCGCCACAATTTCACATAATGTTCGACGATAAAGCGACTGTGTGGAATTTAGATCCCACTCATCAATAACACACCATTCTTCCAAACCTTCGAAATTCATTTTTGAAAAAGAAACTTTTTGTAACAATTTGCTGGTGTTCCTCTCGAAAGTAAAATTCAACTGTTACACTTGAATGATTATACTAATGACATTATTAATGAATGCACAACGCTGATTGGTTCTTGAAGTTGTGACGTCAGAGGTGATGTAGAAGCCCCACTTTATATCTACTGACATGGTAGTGCAATACAGTAAACTCCCTCTAATTCGATCATCGAGGGGACTGACAAAAACGTTCGATTTATGGAAAGTTCGGATTAGGGAGGTTCATTTACAAAGAAATGATAGGTGAAGGGACCATGAAATTCGTTCGAATTAGAGAAAGTTCGAATAATGGAGGTTCGAATTATAGAAATTCAACTGTATTAGCACTATATCCCTCCTCCGTTAATGCTACTGAAATTGAAATCGTGGAGTGGAGGGAAAAACAAATAATCGTGACTCAATTATTATGCGACCCACAAAGAAATCTTTTTTGCCTACAAAAATAAACATTAGATACATCACTATTGCAATCAAAAAAATTACTTAATAATTACATTCCTCGTATATCAAATTAACCACCGAGATATCGTTGAATGAACTTTGAGAAACCATAACGTAAGCTCATACACTTCAGTCATGAAAATATGGTGTTTAAAATGATATTTGAGAAAACAATACTGAATATAGCAAGAAAAAACCGTACCTTATAATAAATGTATAAGTATAAGTGATACATGAAAACAACCAAAACGTATATAAAAAAAATCAGAAAAAACGAAATATAAACAATCAGGAAACTGTTCTAACAAAATAAGTATTCATTAAATAATTTCTTTACCCGACATGTTGCAAGTGCTTAGATTATTTTTGAAACTGATTTGATAAGTGTTGCACGTTTGATTATTACACCGACTCCAGGATGAAAACTTCCGGTTATCCCTAGCCAAATGGGATTGTTGTCTATTTTACCAGAAGAAACCGTATAGATGGGCATAATAATCTGTGTTTAACACAAAGACTTCGGAACGTTACTACTTTTTATGCAACCATGTCAAACTCAAATAAAATTTAAATACAATTCAATTACACGTGATAATTACTGTACAATAATCAGAAAAATAACTTGATGTACATCGAACCTTTTGAAATACGCTGATCTGATATTTTTATATTTCATTGGATTACTTTCAAACACAATTATATTCCCATCGGGTTGAAATCATGAAGAAATTCATGGATACGATAGGCTTCCACAAATGTAACAGAGTTAAAACAGAAAGTGGTTTACTAATACATAGTTTATACGGTCGAACTTTCGCCTTGTCTAATGTAAATCAATTGACCTGAGATTAGACAAAATCAATACTTTTACTTAAGAATGCAGGAGTTTCATAAGTGCAGGTCACTAGATTTACATTAGACAAGGC